>CAEGAF010083076.1:0-27179 GCA_903067075.1 Micropoecilia bifurca | reverse complement strand
GGAATGTTTGTATAACCGCCTGAAAAGCCCCAGGTGAGATTTGATTGAGTCATGCAGACTTTGTAGGTTTATTTATTTATTTTTTTCCCATATTCAGGACGAACTGTCATGTTCAGCCCCAAGAAACAGTGTGTGTGCTCCTGATAAACTTATACAGAGGTAGACAGAGTTCTTGATTCATCTCCAAAACTTGCTTCTTTTGCTCACGTTTTATCTGAATTCCATGTTTCACAAGTAAATGCATTCTAACTATTTATTGTTCAAGGTAATGTAAAAAAGATAAATAATTTAATAGAAATAAACAACAGAAATGTTAAAAGACTGAGCTCGAGTCTCTCTCTCACGAATCTGTCGGGTCGAGCCAGAGATGAGTGCAGACTGAACACATCACATCAAACACTCAGACAGGCAGGATGCAGACGCGGCCAAAAAGGTCTGACTTTCAGAATGTCAGAGTAAAGGGTGAAGTCAATCAGACTGTTACGAAAAACCTGTGGTTGTTAGACCAAATTCACTAGTCCTGGTGTATTTTATGTTATGCGGTGGAGTCTTTAAATTGTTGAGACGTCTGAGAAAATATTGTCAGGTCAAAAAGGATGTCATTAGCATGAAAACGTTTCACTCAGATCAAGGTATAATAAAAGTTTCAAACCATTACCATTTATAGATATTTAATCTTTTAAACTATATTGTGAAAGTGTATCAGTTTTATTGTATTTTTTCCCACTTAATCCTTAATTAACCAGATGAGTAAGAAAAAATTCTTAGTTACATTAATGACCTGGCAGAGAAGGAAGAACCCATACAAAGAACAAGCAGCTCACTTTTACAATAATCAACAAACAGCAACAATATAAAACAATGCTGAGAAATCTACAGGTTTCAGACAATAGCTTCTTTAGAATATCTTTAAATGTTGGTGCTCAGCTTTAATACTGAGCACCTTTGTATTATTTTTGATTTAATGGTGGGAACATTGACTATAATGTGCTGGGCAAAGTAACAGATTATTGGAATCAAAGATAGGGCAGAGATAAACCTATAGACATTTATTAACAAACACATACCAGTGAGTTTTCCTTCATTTTTGAAGGATGATCAGTTAATAGAAGACTAAATACTACAGACTACGGCGGTGTGTGTAAAAAGAGGTATTAGTGAAACATAAAGCAGAGTGGTATGAATCATCAACCTTATGAACTGTAATAAATGTTTATTTTTGTTATTCATGTATGTATATTTAAATGCTTCAATTTCAGTAGTAACCATCAATGCAAACACCTTTTGAGGATTCCACATGTGCTATTTTGAAACAATTGTTACACATTCCTAAAGGCATAGGGCAAGCCTGGCATAGATTTATTTATAATGTAGCATGAGCTGGAGAGGGGGCTTCAGAGCATAATCAGAGGGTGACCAGCCTGCGGTCACCACTGACACCGTGTAGCTGTGAGTAATACCGCAGCCTCGGGGTGACACAGCTGTCAGAGTGAGACGGTGGTTTATTAAAGCTGCAAGCCAAAAACATGCAGCACTATGTGTGTGGACTGAAAAATTGTATTAAAGCTTTTGTTTTCCTGCGCTTCCGTGACGTTGGTGGCATACCGGTGTCAGAAGCAGAGCAGGTTCAAACTGTAACAAGAAGATTAAATCTAAGCAAAAACAATGAAACACGTCCTGCTAAATCCTCGCCCACATAAAACAGCAGAACAATCAGCCACAGGATACTGCGAGAGATTAATTTCCAAACATGAGTAAGGTTGATGCACCAAGCAGTCATATCAGAAGTCATGGCAATCTTTAGAATGTTACAAAATAAATGTAAAATCACAGGCCTGAACTGGAAGCTGTATTCTCTGGTAATATATGTATTTATTCAGGGGAATGCAGACTCTATTGTGTGAGGAGGCACTAACACGCATAATAAAACGATGTACCTTCAGGCTCTAAACATGCAGAAGGTCCAGCTACTTCTCCCACCAAGGACTGAGACCATAAACATGATGTTGAAGGCCATTTTTTCTCAGAAAAAAATATTGTTTGAATGTGTTTTCAAGTTTCTAGTAAGGATTCTAACTTGAGTCTAAATGAAAGAGATAAAATATATTTTGAAGAAATAAACTTGACATCTTGACATTTGTGCGCGCATGTGTGTGTGCATATGCGTGTGTGTGTGTGTGTGTGTGTGTGTGTGTGTGTGTGTGTGTGTGTGTGTGTGTGTGTGTGTGTGTGTGTGTGTTATAAGGATGTATATTACTGCATTAGGACTGACATTTTTTTCTGACCTTATCTTTTTTATGTCTTTTTCAAACTAAAGCTGCTGTCACAGTGTTTGCCATTTTATTTGTGCTGATTTACTAAAAATGTGTTTTACACAGGTTTAATAATGATTTAAATTACTGATATCTGAAAGTAAAATTTCTGAACATGTGTAGCTTTTATGTTTTTTTAATAGCATTAAAGGTGTGAAATAAACAGCTTTTATTGTTTTTTGCAATACTTGAGTTGTTGTTGAAGACTAAATCAGTGGTACAGGTGATGTAGTTCTCTCTACTCTGATTTATGAACTTTAAAGAAGAAAGGCTAAAGCTAAATTATATTTAAAAAACTATATTGTGACCTTCAAACCTTCAAAACCTCCATTAATTCTCTTTCAACATTTCAATTGTCTAAATAACAACCTCTAGTTCAGCTGGTGTTTAAAATCATACCATTTGCCTGTTGGTAGGAATTCAAAAGGTTCATGGAGACAGTCATGAACCTTCAATGACTCTTTCAGCTCCCGTCACTGTCCTCTGCAGAAACTTCCTACATCCTACAATGAAGTGGATTTACCACAAGTTTTCTACTAAAGTTGTTGGGAATCCAGTGAAGATGCAGTTTCCTTAAAAAATAAAGTCTTTTTTTGGGACAAGTTTACATATTTTGTAAAAATGTATCTACCTTTTTTCATTCTGAATTTCTCTTTTTCTCTCTGAGAACTTGCTGTGCAGTCAGGTGTGCAGTGTTTGTTTTGAGGTAGGACCATCTCATGTGTAATTGTATTCCATCTACATAAATTACCACTTGTTGATGTCTTTATGTATCATTGTATGTTCATCTGGTTCATGGAAGTGTAGACATATAGTTCTTTCGCAGTCATAAGGTGTTAGAAAAGAAGCCTTATTGTGCTCAATATGATGGTAATGAGAAACAGCATGTTAGTCAGACAAACGCACTGATTGAGCTGGTTAGGGCTGTGCAGAAGCGATGGAGGTTCTGACAGTGAGGATGAGTTTTTACCTCATCTGGAGAAGCTTTTGCCTTGCAGGTATCAATTGCAGTCTGATCCGATGCCGCTGGGATCTGTGGGAGGAAGGACGGCTTATTTTGTGCCAAGTTATTTCACACTAAACTCTTTCAGTCTCACAACAGCCTCTACAACACAGTCCTCACAGATGGCATTCATATTTCTTGCTTCTTCTCAGGATGTGAGGTATTTCATTCTTCATATTTTTTTCATTATACTTCTCATTAAATGTGTGCTTTTCTTCAGCCTGCCTTGACATTTTCATGCAGAACATCCTTCAAAGAGCTATAAGCTTCTTTAAGCAAATCAAATGCAGCACAGCGCATTATTCATATGGCATTACCAAGGAAATATTTTGCTGTAATTGGTTCATCATTGAAAATCTGATGATTGTTTCTGAGCCTTTCATGCCAAATCTACCATAAATTGTTGAATTTTAAAATAAAAAATGTGGTTCTTTCATTTGTAAATGAAATGGATTGGTGTTCGCTTTTGATGCCTTCATGTAATAAAATATTGACTTTCCTTCCACTGTGTTCCATTAAACCTCTCTCTATTGGAAATGACAAAGAGTTATTTCATTTTTTACGACAGAAACCAAGGTTCTGAAAAGTTTAAACATCCCTGTTACAATGGCAAGTTTTAGTCAGGTACAAAATAAGATCCAGATAAATCATTTCCAGACATAGTGTGACATTTATCCAGGACAATTCAGCTACACAGCAAATCAGTTAGAAGAAAAAATATAAAAAAATAAGAACAGATACCACCATCCAGTCTCTTGGAAGCAGTCTGTCATGTCACTACCTCACATGTTGACCTAGCAATAATTGCCCAACCTGTTTATCAAACTATGAGAACGTCTCCTTTCCTCCCTTAAGTGACCCCAAAGATTTTCTGTCATATTTCGTTCTGAATTTTGAAAACTTAAAATTTCCTTCTAAAACTAAAACAACACTGATTGGTAGTTTTCACAGTTTCACCTACAATGACAACACGTTGAGTATCACCTAAAGAAAGCAGACCATGATTCATGATTCTGCCTCCACCATATTTCACTTTGGGTTTTGTGTTCCTCTGGTGAAATGCTGAGCAGATTTGTGCCAAACTTTCCTTTTGGACTCATGATTAAACTTTGTCTGCACCCTTTTTACACCGTTCTCCAAACTGAAATGAGATGCTTTCAATCCTTTGTAACATTTCTGAATACTAACGCTTTAGCTGTGCAAATAAGCGAATGAAAAAAAAAATCCTGCTAAGACAGCTCAACTATATTTCAGTTTAACTGATGACATCTATGAACTAAATGTTGAAACTGAGTCAAAAGATGATTCAAGAAAGTGTTTGTTTAATGGTGTTCATGTTTATGCAGCAAGTTTAGAGCTGTTGTTTTTTAAAATGCTCCAAAAGATTTTTTTGGTTGAATTTTACAGGATAAATGTCACAATTTATATGAAAAGTCTTATAAATTATTAATCAAAACATTTTTATCACCAGTAAACCCGACATTTTAACTTGGGTGTGTTTTCAGATATTCATCCCACTCAGAAAAATGAAGCCATCTTTACAGATTTTTTTATTCCTTTTGATCATGTTGAAGGACAACCCAGCACACTCAAACTGCAAATATATTAGAAAATATCTTTTCATTTTTTTGGCCAGCTAGTATAGAGCTGTGAAATACTTAAGGGAGTAATCTTGGGTCTATATGTTGGCAACACTGGCTCCGTTAAATATGTTCTCCCCTCTGACAAATAGCTGCAGCTTCATTATTGTATGCATGACCTAATTTCCATAGTCTTCTCTGGATCTCAGCTGCTGCCCAGGGTCAGCAGTGGGTCAGCCATTGTATCTCCCTTGGCATACAAGGTTCACCATGTTACATACTTGAAACAAAATGGCAGCCATACTTAAATTTATCATGATGCAAACTGCAAAATTCCACAGTGGAAAGATGTTGGGGGATGTATCATGGGAATAAAGAAACATTAATGCAACTGCATGAACTTCAGCACTACTGACAAACTGCACTTCCTCTGAAAGTGATCAGATTGAATAGTTCTGAGAGGGGATAAAAAGCTAACAAGAACTGAAAACTACACAATAAAGTCCCAAGTAAGAGTCATTAAAGTTTAATTGGGAAATAAAATGCAAATATCACATCTCTGAATTCATTTTTGTATCATATCTTATAAAAACAAGTTAAGTGCTGGATAATGATTGAACATTACTCCACTATCAGCAATTAAAAACAAGAGACAACTGATTAATTTATAGTCACAGTGTTTCCCAGTGTTGAGAGCCTGCATCTTTCTCTAACTTTAACCAAAACACATTAATTGTCTGAATCAGATTACCTCTCCCTAATTCCACTGTGGTCCATTAATGGAACTTCTTTTATTTAAAAATGCTTTGTTAATCACGGTCAAAAATTTCACTTCAGTTAATGAGCAACAAAACGTTTTCTATATGCAAACAGCTGTTGATTTGAATACTAAGCAAGGAATAGAGGACTCCCTTTGTTACTTTTGCTTGGTTTCATCATGCTAAGCAGCTAAGCTAACAGCGTGCAGGGAATAAAACAAACGAGGGAGGCATCAACTTTCTCATAATGCTCCACAAAAAAAACAAACTCAGCGTTATTTTCTAACGCCTGGAAAGAAAGATTAATTTAGCTCTGCTACTGAGAATGAGTTGGAAAGGTCTGTGCATTCACTCGGTGATTTATGCTCCACAGCAGCCCAGAAACTGAAATTGAGTGTTGTTTGACTTAAAGGCACTTCACCTTTGAATACTGGGTGGCGGTAATGCAATTTTACAGTTGACCACTTGTTCCTAGTGCATCTGTGTTTTATTCACAAACAGAAAATAAAAAAATAAATTAAAAAACTACTTGCTGTGACAGTAACTGATTATTTTGAACAGAATTGTCCCAGAATCATGACTGAAGTAATATTTCGAGGAAAGCAAACTTCTTTTATCTTTTATCTGGTCTCTTGTTCTGTCAAAATAAATGTCATGGTAGCTTGAGAAAACCAGCAATTTTTCCTTGAGATGACAGTTTAGATTGTGATAATGAGTAGTTTTTCTGCTGCACCCAATTTCACAGTTTAGTGTTGCTGCCATCATGACTCCTGGGGGGATCTTTAACAGTCCATTCATGCATTCACCAAGATTTTCATCTTGATTTAGGAACTTGTGCTATCAGTGGCAGCTTGTGCTTAGTGGCTACCTGGGCGAGTCATTTCAGTCATTTGAATTTGCTTCAAATTCAAATGTTTGCTTACAATAATGTTACTATGCTTTAAATGTATTCTAATGGCTCTTAAGCAATAAATGTCAACGCAAAGTTTCATAATTTAACTTTGGTCAGACATGTTGGACTTTTACAGTTACTTATATAACTTATGAAGTTGTACAGGTAACTTAGTCAGAGCTGAGAAAACGCACATGTGAGATACCCCAAAGCTCCAGCCTGGGGTCCCTCTTACTTGATCTATTCATGCTCCTGCAATCTATAACAAGTAATGCAATTAGTTACCATAACTACACAGATGACACACAGCTCTACATTAAAACTCATCCAAAACCATTAAAGTACTGAACAAATGCATAGAACAAATCAAGGTGGATGTGTGCCAGGACTTTGTTCAGTTGAATAGAAACAAATTATTTTTGGGACCCAACGAGGATTGATCCAGAATCAGCACACAGCTTCAACTACGACAGCAAGAATTTACTCATCAGACATGGGATTGACCTTAACAATAAAGAACAACTGCAAGCAAACAGGAAAATCTGTTTAGTTGAATTTACCTGCATGTCAACAACCTTTTTGTCACTGAATGTCAACACGTAGATCATTGCTTGGCCGCCGACGTAAAGCGTGTCACTTCCTTCCTGGTGGTACATGCTGATGTAGTTCTCAGGCTTGCTGAAGTGGAACCTGGGGGGTTCTGAGTGGGAGAATGACAATTATTTTAGTAAAATATGCAATGTTGTGGCAAATCTTCAGCAATGCGAGTAAAACATGATAGATCAACTGAACATGTTTTAATAAAATAACAGATTATGCTGTCAGCAGATAAGCCCAGAAATCAGTTTAGTAATTGTGATCATTGGTTCACAAATTTTAGGCAAGGTTGTAGTACTTCATCTTGGTACTAAGACATTATCATTTTAAAACTACATGGCCCATATCTAAAATAGTTATGAGAGACGTCTGCTTTAAACATTTGATCTGGCTAAGAGCTGTGATTCCAAGTTGCATGACAGATGTGGCTCTCAAATTTTGGGTCTCATGTCCTGTCAATGAAACTAAACCTTCCTGAAGAATATCTGTGATTACTACCTGTAAAACCTCTGACCTGCATTGTAATTACAACTACAACGACAATACAGGAACTATAAAGAGGACACAATCCTGGCTTCTGTTCTAAATCAGTTAAAAACAACTTTCAAATCACAGGAAATGAATCATTGACCACAGAATAGATTTTCAACACAATAACAAAAGATTACAGCATGAAGCACAAATGGATTTTCTAAAAAGTATAATAAAAAGATTATCCAGATTTAGCCACCATAAGCTGCTCTTGCAGGTAAATCAGTCCTGAAGTACAACCAACCCCCAGCTTTTTTTTTTGTTTTTCATTTAATCTCTCATCAATATATGGAACCAGCTGAGTATTTCCTGACAACCAACCAGCCACATTTACAAGAACATTAGCTCCAACATCACTGCCCTTTCTGGTTTCTCATCAAGCAACAACGCAGTCAACTAGAGAAGTTGGTGCTGGAGGAAAAGGGCATGTGGTGGGAGCATAAATATTACTGAAAAAAATCATGTGGGCAAATCCTACCACATATTCTCTGTCACCGAAGACACCTCCAGAAGGCTTCAAAGTACATTTGAGCATCTCTGAATCACACTTACCTACACTGCAACTGTGCCTTCACTTAGAAATAGATTGAAATCACTGATGATGTATGAAATATGTGAGTATATGTAAATAATTATATCTTCAGAGAGATTTTGCCACATATAATGATAAATGCTCTGCAACAAAAGGAACGTAATCTAAAGATTATTACCTTAAAACGTTCAAGGTTTTTATCAATTTTACCAACCAGAAATTAATTTCTCTGTTTTTTTCCTGGGATGTGTTATGGGAAATCTCTTGGCATCAATTTATATATCAGACAAATGATTACCTCCATAAAATCTATCTTCACTCTTGTAATAAAAAGGGCATTCAGTCTGACAGCAACACCAGAATGAAGAGAGAGGAGGCAATATAGGTTGCTAGCCAACCAGCTATGTTTCTATGGAAACAACGGCCTCCTTCGTTGACGGGAATCTAATTGATGAAACTTGTTGTTCATACAAAATGAGAAATGCCGAAGGATACCCAGTGTGCCGTTTGGCTGTGGGGGAAATTATGAGGCAATCAAACAAACAGACTTATTGCAATATTTACTCTGGCAGATGAGACACGAGGTGTTACGGCTTCCTGATCATGTCTCTATTGACTCAACATTATATCAACCAAAATAAATGTCTGAGACAATTTTACAATAACCCCAAAGCACATTTTTAAAACAACAATTATGGTGTTTAACTAAAGTCATGTGTTTAGAACTGCGATTTAAGACCATTTTCAAAGATGACAAGGTTCGCCTGAGTGGAGGAAAATTACTGCTTAATCAGGACATTTACAAGCTTTACAGGGTACTCAGAAATACCCTGAAAATCATGCTTTATATATGAAGGTGTGTTGTTCCTTGCTTTGTTTCAAGAGGGTCAACATAAGAACACATAATATGGCTGTCCTGCACTTAAAACTGTCTCTTGTGCAATCAACAGATCAAGTCCACAGTAAGTTTAACATCCACAGAAGATCATGTTAATAAGGAAAAGTCAATAGATAGACATACAAAATGATTCCACAACATATTTCCCTGCAATAATTGGCAGTGCATCACTGTTTTTTTTATCTGATGATACCAAACAACACTGACAATCAACATCTAAAACTTTGCTTCTATAATGAATATATCCATCCTTCCTTTTTCAGTTACTTGTTTTGTACCAACCTTGCTTGAAAGAACACTCAAAGTTAGTCAAAGTATTTTTCTTAAACTGACTCTGAGGAAATTAAATGACACTAAAACACAAAACATATCAGCCAGGGGACATCAATATACAGATTGAAGCTGAAATGGTGCTGCTGCTTCACAGTTTTCCAAAATGTCTGCTTCATACTGTCTGGGTGGACTAGAGGTGAAAACTACAGCAGACATTAAAAGTCAGAACATTTCTCCTTCAGACAGTCAAACCACTTAAAGACATCTACTGTAGGAACACAAATTGACTCATTTATGGAAAGCCGGAAGTTTATGTGTTTGAGTATTGCATTAGTTTAATTACGATATAGTTTGAGCTGCTTTCAGATAGCAGTTTTCAAACTGCATTTCCATTGCTCACATCCTGACAATGAAAAATGTTTTGCAAACATGTTTAGAAATCAGCTGTTTGTCTAAATGTCTAAATCGTTTTAATTATTAATTTTCTTGAACAGAGTTTTGCCCCAGAATCCTCGACTTATTTTAGATGTGTAAGCAGATTCTAAATGCAGTAAAGCTACACAAAACACAATTAAATATATATGTTACACTAAAATCTCTGGTAAAAAACTTGCACAAGAAACTGAAGAATTGTAGTGAAAATGTGTTGAATTCTATAAAGATTTACAATTAGTATATTTCATACAGTTGATCCAACTAATTGTAAGCCTGTTAGAAATATTTAATAATGTGACCCAGAACATTAGTAAAACTTTTTAACAGCATCCAGATATTGAATCTAAATAATTCTCCATCAACTTGGAGAAAACTTAAATCTGTTATTTAATCGTTTTAGCAATTTACAATATATTTTTATCAGACGTTTAGTAAATCTAAATGTCCTCATCAGAAATTTAAGGAATATCTTGAATGTTGGCTATTTTAATTATATGTAGATATATTCAAATTTACCTTACCTTTGTATTTACACAAACAAAGTTTAAATCTTCTCCATTAAATGACACAAACATTTTGAGTTGTGTATTTTTTAAACCTCCATGTTACCAACTGGTGCAGCCAAGAAGACTTATACAAATATATTTTACTCTATAAGATTAAAGTTAAGTGCCTTGTAGAAGTGTTCATATGGCATTTGTGTCACTTTACAACCACAAATGTCAATGAATTTTTTTGAAGTTTATGTGACTGGCCAACATAAAGTGGTGCATAATTGTGAAGTCAAAGGAAAAAAACACATGGTTTTATGCAAATAGAAATCTTAAAGTTTGCCATTTATATCTAGCCTCTCTGACTCAGTACTTCTTAGAAACACCTTTTGCGGCATTTACAGTCTTGTAAAGAATATCTCTTTATTGACAAACTAACACGTCTGTCAATTATCCTTTGGAAAAACAGCACAAGCTGAATCACATTAAATGGAGAGCTTTTGGAAAAACGCACTTTTAAGTTTAGAGTTAGGTTGGTGTAATCCAGGGTTCAGCAGCTGCACCTGGGCACCAAATTGCATTGCTTTTGCTCTCCTGTGGTGTATTTAAAAAGTGACAGCAAGTCATGTCACTTCCTGTTTCCTCACTTCCTCTGTCAGACTGAGACCTGTTTAAAAGGCTGTTGAACTTTGTACACACAATCAGTGGTCAGTTTGTTATGTTCAGTAGTTGTTAGTAAAACATCTTATTAATCGAACGAATTTCATAAAGTCATTTTCCAAACTCTCCTGTCACTGACAGTTATAAAGCTAAATCTGTTAGCTTAATGCTAGCAACTGCATCCGATCCCACCAGAACACAAGATTTGGACAATTTACACTTTGAAAGCCAATTGTTTGTACTGTTTGATGATTTTGTGTGGTTTATGTATTAAGATGGAAACACATCTTTGCATCAGAATTGTTGTGAGTTTTCCTTTGAGAACAAAATTGAAGCTAGAGGTAAACCAACCAAACATTTGTTTTGGTCATTTAAGTTGAACTGTTGTACAACCAAATGAATTTTTGATATGTTTTACCTCCATAAAGGTTGAACTTTTTTGGATGATCTCATGTTCCTGTTGAATCTCTGCTGGTGAGCTACCATGGACACAAATACTTTTACAATATGTATTTATGGAGATGTTGGCCAGAATCTCCAGTATTTGTTTGCATTTACCAATTTTAGCAACTCTGTATTTTATAACAAAATGTTTGAATGGGACAATTATGTACAACAATACTTTAACTCAATCAATCAGCTACCCTAATAAAAGTGCTTTATAAAAAAAACAGGTAATGACTGCTAATGAGTAATCTAACACTTGTGTTTAACTATTTGTGTTCCTTTCACTGCCACTGATTCATAATCAGCCGTTTCCAACTTTCCTGCTTCTTGCCTTTGAATTTTTGTAGAGCAGCTTGAAATGCATGATGAGAAATGTAATGTAGAAATCAGGAGTATTTATTTAGTACATGCAGTTCTAAGAGGTCATGAACTGCCTGGGGCAAAGCAGCTTAGGGCCTGGACATCAATGCTAAAAGACTGACACTAAAAACTTGGAGAAAATATACTTGTAAAACATGTACAGATATTCACTAAGCCCTGTGGAAACTTGCTTATTGGGGATTTTATGTTGTCTGGGGTGTAAAACAGAAATGTCCTGCAGTTGGCAAAACACAAACAATGAAATGAGCAGCTAGTGCAAGTTCTCCATACTTTATAGTATAAAAATATGTCAAATATATTTTAAAACTAAATGTATTGAAACCAGTCAAGATGATACCTGGCATTAATCTGGACTCATGAATATTTATCTTTGTGTTTTCAGTGCTTTTAAAGATTTTGACCTCGTATTCTTCCTTATTTTATTCTTGGTGTGTAAAAACCTTGATTTCTCAAAAGGTTTTTCACAAACTGAGACTCATTTTTTGCTTAGCTTGAAAAGCTGTCTGGAAAGGCAGCGAATTGAGGCTTTCTTAACTCTCAAAGGACAATGTGTTCCTTGAAGTTAAGACATCTTGAAATTAATGAGTCACTCTTGAAGAAACTCAATTCTAATTGCTCAAAGAAACATGAAAAAGAGTGAAGATGTAGTTTCTGTTTAAGAAACAAAAGCGTCAATGTTGGTTCCACATTTTAAAATTGCTATAACGTTTTTTTAGATCAACCGCCAAGTTTTCTGTTGACGGGTAAATCTGAAAAACTCATTTCAAGTTAAGGTATTAATCTGGTAAAAAAGGTTGACACAAAAAAATGCACATAAAGGTTGATTCTCTGCTTATTTTATTTTACATGTTTTATTCATTTTAGTGTCATTAATTTCCATTTTGTCTATGTTTTGGGTTTTTCCAGTTTTTTTCTGTTGCAGAGGAAGCTATACACAGCAAAGCGAGACTGTTTTTAATTTCTACTGCCTGCCTAATCCAGGTCCTAATCCTAGAGCAGGTTCAATAACAGCAAGTAAAAAAAGTCCAGAAATGGGTCCAAATTAATATTAAATACAAAAGCTGCGGTTTGGTTTTACTGTGATTCAAGCTGCACAAATCTATTCATATTGACAATAACTGGATTTTCAAGTGAAACATGGTACTCATAGCAGCAGCTGCCTCAGATATTTATCCTACAATTCTACAGCTCCCTTTAGACCCCCGAGGCTTTTTAAAATACACCAGTGAGATGTTTTGCTTGCATTGCTTTTAGTTTTACTCGTCTGGATCTGCCACTCACTCTTTTTGCAGCAGCCAGGCACCATTTCCAAAGAAAAAACTCTGAGTAGCTAAACCTATTATGCCCATCGCTAAAAGGAATCCAGACAAACTAAAATCAACAAGATGTTGAAAGGATGAAGAAATCAGCTGCTTGAAAATCACTTCTTGTGAGATGTTGATCATAAAAGACCAAAGTATCTTCTTGATGGGTACAGTTGGGATTCTCAGGGTAAATCAACGCCACAATATCAAGAGTTGCACCAAAATGCATCTTTTTTTTGTTTCAACAGAAGAGAAAAAATATTATTTCTGTTATGCCAAAAAAATACATCGAAATATTAATTTTATTCTATTTTTTAACTATGATTATTAATCGTAGTTTGGCCAAGTATAAACAGCCAGTTAATTTGGCTGCAAATGTGTTTACACAGAATGTTTTGCTGTTCTTCTATTTGTACAGTAACACTGGGAGTTTGACAAGCTGCTAGCTCTTCTATTAGTTCTCTCTTCAGCTACTTTAGTCACTTTAACTGAGTGAATAGTGCTATTTGTTTAGTTTCCAACGAAGCAAACAACATTAGAAACATTCATTACCAGATAAACATTTTCTAATTAAAACTGAGTTTTGGTATAATCCAGTCAAATTTAGAAGTAACTTATTTAAGGATGCTCTGCTGCTTCAATTAACCTACTTTGTAGCAATCTGTTTCTAATTACAACTTAGAAAAAGTACTGAAGCAGCCTAGGGGTGAGTTATATGGACCTTAAATATTCTGATAACATTATGTTGTTTTATTGTAATGACAGTGACAATAGTACTTTCAATCCATCACAGTTTTATCACCAATGTGTCTGCCAATGCTTCACCGAATACATCATAGCTCTAAAAGTAAAATACTATAGGCTTTTTCAGCTAACCTTTATACCAATTAAAATTTCAGTAGAGCAAAAAAATCTAACCAGCACCCAACAACTTTGCTCAGTCAAATATAATGACAACAGTTAATGCTCCTCTATAGCATAAACTGAAAGAGCAAAAGTAATGATCCCAACCTGGCTACATAAAGAAAACACTAATGTGGAGAACAAACTGAGACCAATGATAAACAAGCAAGACAGAAATCCCTGAAGGGTGAATTATGGCTCTCTGCCCTTTAGCCGATTGTCAGAGCTGTATGCTGATGACACGGTGAGTTGAAGAGAAGAAAATGGCTCCATTTCCAATGATTTGGCTGCCAAAAAGTATCTCATTTTTCTTAATATATGATATATTTATGTTTCAACTGTTTAGACATCCCAAATGCTTCTATTTTTTTAGGAGATTAGTCATCTTCACACTTTATGATTAGAATAACCAATTATCAATCCTGATTAATAAAGACACTTCATGCAATCCATAAATCTAACATTTATGTTGCCATGTTTTGTTCACGGTGCCCTTTTTGCATCACATGCAGACAAGTTCATTTGTATCTTAATGAAGTCACCCTATTGTAAAGCACACCTGTCATTAGAGTTGAATTTATTGCTCCTGCACTTTCATAATTGTTTGTTGCACTTAGAGCTTTCTGAGATATCTTGCTTCTCCTGAGGTTTAATGCACTTACAGTAATAGACCCAAGCGAATGCAGTGCAGTGTGTCTTCTAGCTCTCAAGATCCCAAACCGGCCTTAACACGAAGTCTGAGAGATATGAGAACCTCCTTAATGTCCTCATTTGGCTCAAGGGTGCAAAATGAGAACATCAGAGAGTTCCTTGGGGCAGACTGAGGCTTTCGTGGATTTACTCTGACATTCTCTACCTGTACTTCACAGCGTGTCCCTGCCCCTGCAAACGCATTACAACGAGTTTGATTGATATGACACGCACGTTCAGAGACGTCATCCTGTGATGCGTTTTTTGCGTGTGCTGCCCCATCCAGAGGGAGGAGAGCGATCCAGATCCAGATAACTTGACACACAGCCACATCGCTATTGATTGCTGAATATATTAGAGGTCTGTGTGCGGCGTAAAAGTGCGTGAGAGGAATGAATAACGGGGACTGGGCTCGAAATGTTCCACTAATTGCTCTCTTGTCCGTTCAAGTTCTCTTCCTGAGCCAGTATATATGCAGCTGTGCATGTTTCCCCCCCTGTTTTTTACTGTACAGCTGCCTTTTCTTATACGAGCCTGATTCATCTGCTGCAGTGTGAAGCAGCTGCCGCGTCCCGCATTGCAGCTCCGCAAGGACACGGCAGCTACAATGAACGTGTCAACCTCCACAGACTCGTATATCATAATAATGACGCTTTCCAGCGACGTCCTGCCGCTCTTAAAAAGACACAGGCTTTCTGGAGCAAAGAGGCGCCATGAAGCCCCCCATGAAGCCCCCTTTGGCACAGAAGAGCTGCTTTATTGGTGCCTCTGGTCCTAATGTCTCACTGCGCGTCTGCAGGATGTGACAGTGTGGGAGGACAAATTAAAGCATCCTCGTTCTGGGCTTTGTAAAAAAAAAGATGGAACTCAGAGTTTGTCAAAAAAGGAACGACAGAAAATCCACAAGTTGCATGAATACCCCGGAATTTTATGGCACTGCACAACTACAAATGCAAACAAATTTAAATAATAAAAAAAACACTAATCTCATTATAAGTATTTTTTAACACAAGGTTATTTGATTTTGTAAAATAGTTGTTCTTAAGGTGTAAATGCAATTAGATGCTTTGATGATTATTGCGGGGCCTGGATGCTGGGACGCGCAATTTACACCCCGTTTGGCTGATGAAGAAAATTGATGAAGTGCTCCGATTATTCATTTTCTGTTTGTACTTTTCTCCTGAAAAAGAAACGGTGTCGATTTGAGGGGAGAGAAAACAAACACTTGAGAGCATCAGCTAACAGTCTATCCTCCGTTGATTCATTCACTCATCTCTCCATCCAACCATTCAGCCATTCATGCAGCCATGACATATTCAACTCCTAATGAACACGACGTGAAAGATTAGGCTTGCAGATATTAATATTAAGCTGAATTATCAGTGTGAATCTCCGAAACGGTCCAAAAATAAATGTCTTACCGTGCACAATAAATTTCAGGCGAGGTGACTTTCCGGTAACCACCGTGGCCAGAACCGACAAGAGTATAAAATAATTCATCTTCTCGTGCGAATTTGTCGATCACTGTCGGTTTGTACGATCTGTAAGCTGATTCCTTCCCTGAAGCCGTCTAGTGAGGTTCCCTCCCCGATCTGAGATCCAGAGACGCGCCGATGTCCGCTGGTCCCGGTTCTCTCTCCTCCAGCAGTCAGGTTCGGTAAAGTCGGGGTGTCAAGCTCCACCTCGGAACAAAAGGCGAAAAAGAGGGGGGTGGGGGGGAGCGTCGCTTGTCAGCGTAGGAGAGGAAATCACAGCTGGACGGGATTGAAAGTCACTGTAAATCTTTCGGTTTGGTCACTGATGTGTCGTCATACCTGTTGCTTAGAAAGATGATTTTCTCTGATAAGTTTGTTTTTGACAGTGATCCTTATTTTCTGAAGTTATCTTCTCGCGTTTGATCTCACATCTTTGATTTGAGCATATTTATTTGGAAGAAAGAAAATCCCAAGATAAAATATGTATTTCCTTTCTCCAAAATCATATTGACAAATTATTGTTACCAATCTTTGTCATACTTGGAATTACCCCCTTTTGCCAGTATGGCATTTCACAGAGTTGGAGCACACAGAGAGTCATTGCACCATGTTCTAAAATCTGTATGTGGTTGATTGTGTTTCGGATGGATTGATGGATGGGTGGATGGGTGGATGGATGGATGGATGGATGGATGGGTGGATGGATGGATGGATGGATGGATGGGTGGATGGATGGATGGATGGATGGATGGATGGATGGATGGATGGATGGATGGATGGATGGATGGATGGATGGATGGATTGATGGATGGATGGATGGATGGATGGGTGGATGGGTGGATGGATGGATTTAATTGGGAATAAAAGCTGATTTTGTCTCTGATGAACCATATCTGTATTATATTTTTAATTATTACCTTGTTCAAATATCCAGTGATAATGCAATTTTCTGATGGACTCCACCAGATTCGCATCTGAATTACCCTGCTCTCTTAGGGAAGTAAATTAAATTGCCAATATCGACACAGAGTGATAATTGCACAATTTTATACAGCTGGAACTGTGACAAATTTAGGTTGGATGATAACCAAGAGACATTTTTCTCACTGCCATGCAAATGAAGGAAGGTGGTAAGATATATATTTTTAAAAATCACTGTTTGTAAAGTAGCAAATTTATTGCAGCACAGAGTGGTGTTCTGTGGTCACGAAAACACCAATGTCCACTAGATGACACTGAACTTTTCAGAAATAAGCCAGGCTGACCTCATGTCAAGCAAAGTATGTTCATGTGGGATAGAACCTCATGTCCACTGTTAAATACAATGAAGTATAAGTGGGACTGTCTCTCTTCCTAAAGCCATGAAAACCTTGATCAAGAGCGAGATATAAACCCGTAAAGGTTTTTTTCTTACTCCAAGGATACTTCATTGACTGGCATGTTGTCTTGTCTTCACAAGTTTGAGGAGTGGCAAAGAGAAACTAACCATTGTTCCCAGATCCTTTGGGGAATTTGGAGTATTAGGAATCATTGATAGTATCACACATTATTGCATATTTGTCTGTATTGTGCATTGTATTTGCTTTTCATGTGTTGTCAATGTTTGTACATGTTTTCAAACTGATTATATGCCCATGTTTTATTATTAAGGCACTTGATCATCTCTTAAACGATGTGGGCGACTGTGACTCTGTGGGTAGAGTAGTGATCTTGCAATCAGAAGGTTGTAGGCTCAATTCCAGCTTCCGCTTGCCACATGTCAATGTGCCCTTGGGTAAGACCCCAAATGCCTATCTGTGTATCGGTGTATAAATTTGTGATTGTTTGTGAGTGCGAATGGGTGAATGTGACTCTAGTGTAAAGCTCTTTGGGTGGTCAAAATGACTGGAAGCAAGTAAATTAATGCTTTGATTGATTGATGATAAGATATCAACTTACCCAACTAATGCATACTTCCAGGAAGTATTTTATTTATTTTATTATAGTCTTTAAGATACCAGAATTTACACAAAAGTTTATTTTTGTCTGATATGATTCTTAAATATGTTTATCAGATCTAATAATCAGTTGCTCAGTACTTCAATTTCATTTTTTATAGAATATTTTTTACTCTTGAGTAATTGCTTGGATGGCTAATTTTTATTTTTATGTCAGTCAATATACGGTTAAGTAGTGTCAGTCTTACTTGAGTATAAGTTTTGGAGATTCCATCCACCTGTCAGCTGCACGACTCAGGTAGGAAATGATCTTCTGTTGGTACTAATTGGTCCAAAAGAAATGATTCCCCCCATCATTATGCAACTATCACCATTCTGAACCTTTGCTACAAGGCCAGATAGACCCCATGCTATAATGTTGAGCATATTCTGACACAACCAAGTTTGCTTTGAAGGTAAAATAAAAACTCACTAGAACATGTAGAGTTTTTCTTTTGGTGCCTAATATTGGTGAGCTGGCAAATTGTTGCTTCAGTTTTCTGTTCTTGGATAACAGGAGAGCCATTCGATGTGCTCTTTTTCTGCTGGAGTCCATGTGCTTCAAGGTTTAATGTGTTGTAACAAGAGGTTGTTTGAGTTCCTGTTGTCTGTCATTTCAAACCACTCTCATCATTTTCCATACACATCAACAAGGTGATTTTTGCTCTTTAAACTGCCCACTGGACATTTTCCTCTTTTTCTGATGATTTCATGCAAACCTGATTGTGCGGATCAACAGTTTCTGAAATATTGAAATATAAAACCTCAAAATTCATGTGATGTCTTTAGTTATCTTTTATAGATACTAAGACCCCCAAATTAGGATTCTAAGTTTGATTTTTGCCTCATCAACATCCTCCACTGTAATGTCCAATCAATATGTGCCAATAGTGCCCAAGTGCCTGATTTGAAGTGGATCAGCAGTTTCACTCTGCTGTGCTTGCATTTGTGAGCAAAGCAGACTGAAAGGTATGAAGCTAAACATCTATAAACAATGAATCTCTGCTGATGGTACTAATAAAATGGATTCCTTCAATTTAGTGAAACTGATCTCCTAAGTGCCATTCAGAGAATAATCTGACTGTTATGAGAACTTTGAGAGAGCACATGCACTCTGCCCTGTTTCTGCTGGAAACATGGCAGAGGGACTTTCATTTTCCCTTCCAATCAGAGAGCACTACATGTCTTACAAAGGTTGAAATTTCCCAACTACTCCAGCCTGAATCGGTCATTATATATCTCATTCAAAGGCTTTAATTTTCTCCACATGTTGCCACTGAAATTAAGACTTTTGAGCACACTCTAAAGAAGCAACTATTTGGCTTTTAATCAAGAGTAAATTTCACACACATTCAGTTATCTTACTGAACTATAAGACTGAGAAAAATGTATTTTCCCTTTACATTTTTATTTTTTGCTTTTAGTCACTCTCAAATGTTTCAGATCAGCTTCAATTTTATTCTTATCCCAGATGAAAATTAGTTTTCAGCAGGCATCAGACAAAAAACAACAAAACAGAAAACATCCACAAAAGACATCGCATTCATTCTGTTAGCACACTTGTTAGAAAAAATAACTCATGCCCTAGTGCATTAGATGCATGAGACTCTCAAGATAATAAGAATATAAAATATGGATTTCAAAAAGACAGAAAATGGTTTGGGTATTACAGTTTAAGCTTGGGAGATTAAGCTCCGCAATAACTGCAGGACTGAAAGAAACTCGATCGATCTTAGGCGTCCTAAAGCGATGGCCAGATGGAAGATCAAACTCTCTACAGAGTGAATGTTTATCAGCATGAATTTTAATATCAAAAATGACCTGAGTAAGTACAAAAAGCAGTTTTCACTCAGTGAATAACCTGAAACTCCACCTGGCCTTATGCGGCTTCCTGGTTGCGACATATTTGACTTTCAATCATTTACAAAAAGTCTTTTACATCTATGTGGATAAATTTAGGTCTACTTTGTTTTTTTGGTTTTTTTGCAAAGTCATTTTAATTCAGCCACATTGAAGGTTTGTTTGAGTATGAATAGCCTCTTTACTTTCAATTTGATTTAATTCTGAAGTTTTTAGTTTAAAATCTGCACAAGCTTCCTTTTGTTTTTTTAAGCTATACAAAGTGATGTAATTGTTTGGATCGTTGCTCTGCTGCATAAACCAATCTTGAGGTCAAAGATTGATAGCAGGTAAAGAGCAGAATTTGTGGTTCCATAAGTCGAGACAAATTGTTCAGATCATAAAGAAACAAAGAATTTCCAGATTATTAGTCTTTCCCCCACCCATGTTTGGCAATTTCTATGATGTTCATTTTCTGAAATACGGTGTTGTTTCATGCCAAAAATTAATGGACATTTTCTCAAAAGTCTTGGGAATCAACAACATTTGACTAACTTGAATTGAGACTGTTGTTATTTTGGTCAATACAAAGCTTCCTCTGAAACTCTTTCACATGTATAACTTTTGCTAAATCTCTCCCGTATCTTTATTTCTTATTCTTGTCTCTTGTCTTATTCTTGTCTAATTTCTCCATCTATTGTGGAGAAATTAGGTTATTTATTAATAATCATGTTATTTGGCTACTTTGGGTTAAGGGATGTTTTGTATCAAAAGGAAATGTTTGTGTGTGTGTGTGTGTGCAAGGTACTTTGCCATCCTAATCTTAGAAGTTAGGAAGGATTTTATGACTTTGCAAGCTGTAGAAAGATATAAGTTGAGTGGCTGTGTATTAATTGTTAGAAAACCTACTCTAAGGATTCCTAGAGACTCCCACAGTTGGTTGGTTGGACTCCCACAGTCCAACCAACATAAAGCAAGCCATGAGATCTGCTCCAGCCTAAGAACGGACTGGTAAAAAAACAACTCTACTCACACATAAAGCAGACTGGCTTCAGTATAAACACACCTAGCTCAGTATTAAATCTGGGGATCTGAGAGATATGTGTGAGTACTGAACTTGTGTGTGAGGCAGGTGTGCTAGAAGAACCCTCCATGTTCAGAGTGATGATTCATTTTTGTCCTGAGACATTTTTTATTCCCTGCAAAGTCTACCCAACAATCCAGTCAACCTGTTCATTCATCTGCCCATCCATCCATCTTTACTTAAATGAGATAATTCTTTCTCTGCTCTTCAAGGCCATGATTAAATCTAGGTTCTGACCACTAGGTGGCAGCAGAAGCAGAGTTTTTAAAAAGTATTTCATTTCAACAGAAAGCGAATGGAAAACTTAATCTTCTGATGTTTCTTGATGAATAATTGATGTGGAAATGTTCTGTTACACGTTGGAGCTTTGTCCCCTGATTTGTATTCTTAATATTTTACTTTTTGTTGGTAGGAAGTCATTCAAAACAAGGCAATCATTGGCTTTAAACATTAACCTCTACCAAAATATAAATTTGTTTTTCATTTAATGAGCGCTGACTGCATGGGGGTCACATAAATATTCCAATTGGGAAAAAAAAGAGTTTTGCATATTTTATTCATCAAACTCACAATGCAGCACCTGAGTGAAAAACAGGCTAATGCTGTGTTCTGTTATAGTGAGATAATTGTAAATAGGGCTTTTCAAATATGAAATTGACTGAATAATTGTTTATTGCAGTGAATTGGTATTTTACTCATTATTCACTTTGCTAAAGTTGATTTGTTAGGAGTAAAATTTCAAATTATTATTTTTTGAAAAATCACATGGACAAATAATGTTTCTAAAAAAATAGAAAAACATCTGGTGATATCTTAATGTTTAGACAATACAAAATTGCAATGGAAAAATGTGCAGTTCAAAGAAAAAAAGATTGAAATCATACATCAGTTTGTCTTGGGTAAAACTAAATTAAATTGTGGAAGGTCTTATGTTCATTGTAATTAACTTCAATAGATCCTCTTTAAAGTGATTCAGGCTTAGGGGTTTGCCGTGTTTTACTTAAACCATGAAGCAAATTGAGGTGATTTACTTCTGCTTGTTAATTCTAATGAGGCTACCTAATTGTGCTTTCAGCACAGACTGCAGTAGTAAGTCAATATACATCACACACTGCAGGATCAGACTGGTATAGGTAAAGAGATAAGATAATAATTGCAATACTTACGGTATGTGTAGCGTTATTACATAAACATGGCAGATGAAGAAAGACAAAAAAATGTACTCAAAGTAGTCTGCATAATTGTGATCATCTTATTAAGCTCTCAGCACATCATGCAAAGTAAGCAACAGAATAAGACTGTTGCTGTCTTACGTCTTGCATTTTAAGCCAAAACTGTCTATGAAAATTGAATAACATTGAAAGCACTCCGTATGATTAAAGCCAAATCTCTGGTGATTTTGTTACATGGCCTGTTTAAAATATATATTTCTCTCACAGTTTTACAGCTAGGTTGCATCAGACTTGGAGGAAAATCTAAAAATAACTAAACTCAAGGCTGAACATTCAGTGGGCTCCAGAGCTGACAAGCCTGATGAAGATGATGTGAAGTTATATAAGAAAATATCACATTTTATAGTTTGAATAATGAATTTGAAAAAAAGTACAAGGCTATTTACGTAGCGGACTTTGTCTTTGAATTCTCAATCATAGCCGAAGTTTACTGCACTTCTTAACTGTCACCTTTTTGAGCTTCTCTCATTTATTCATGTATATTGAATTTGAAGAAAGAAAACAATTATCACTCGTACTTCTGACATTTGCCAAATAAAAATAATTCAGAACATTTTTACTGTCCTGAAACAGGAAAAAATTTGGACTGATTTAACATCAGCCCCAACATCTGCTTCCTATATACAGCGTATGTGAATATTTGGTTAATCCATGATTTTCTATCAAATATATATTAATTTGCTTCAACTGATTACTAATGTCCCAGTTAAAAGTTTTGAGCATAAATATCATAAATACATTTTATTTCTAAAAGAATCTTCATCATACAGCAGATGCATAGAGACCATAATAGTCCTGGGGGTTGTTCATGTCTGTTTAAGTGTTGGGATGTGTTTTATGAACACCACCACTTTAATCTGCCTCTTTGGCTTTCTGTCCAATAGGAGCAAATAAAATAGATAATATTACAGGCCAAGCTAGGCCGAAGGATAGCACCCGCCAGACAGACCTATATAACAGATTGAGACAGGGAGAGGTAATCCTAAAGGATTTAAATCTCCGCTCATACACGTGATTATCTATTTTTTTCCTCCCTTTTTCTGGGTTATTCTGGGCGACTGCATGAGACGAACAAAATTATTTGCTGCACGGAAAGTATCAACCCTGCAAACATGGGCGGCTGCTACCTCAATGAGTATTTTCCACTACTTTCTCCCATATTTCGTTTTTATTTCAAAGTCAGCATTAAGCACTTCGAGCAAAAGAGGCAGAAAATGTCGGTAAATGTCCAAAGAGATTAATGGTATTTCAGTTGGAAGATACGTGGTGCCAGGAGAGAACGAGCAGCAAATACAGTATTACTCTGTACACATAATCCTTCATCTTTTTAGAAAAAAGAAGGAAGTCAGATACTCGTAGGGTGACTTTGTGGTTTAATGTTGCAAAAGGATAACATAAACATTTTGCTTTTTCAAAATTGAACATATTTGTCAGAGTGTAATCATATGGTGAAGATAAACCTCTCCGTTCTGCAAGAAAATGGCATTTTGGTAAATTCTTAACAATTCCAACTCTGATTAAACTTCTTTTAATTTCAAAACCATCTGGAAAATTTCTTTATAAAAATTAAAAGCACTTGACACAGATATTGAAGATTGAAATCAGCATTTAATAACAGGCTGAAAAAAAGTAATTTACAGTAATTAAACATTTTTAGTGCACAATAAAATATTTTTTCCCGGTGTGGTTAAGCACTGTTTTTTGTACATAACATTGTGCATCAACTAAATTAAGCACACATGCACCAAGAGTGGCATATTTGAACGACACTAATCCCCAAAACTAGATAAAATGATGCAATAAACAGAGGACACACGTTGCCCCTGACCTAAATAACAACAAGACAATATTGTTCAGGTGAGCATTCTCTCTGTCGATGGTGAGAATGTTGCTGAGGCACATATTTCTCTGTTTTGTGTAGTTACATTATTAAAAAACATTTCATGAATATAAAAAAGATAAATCTTAGCATGCTCTGATAGAATAAACAGTCCCCTAATATTGTAACAAGGTGAATTTATGTAACAAAAGGAAAGGCAGATTTAAAAAAAGAGTCTAAAATCTGAAACAGGAAGGATACATTCCCTATGTACATTATGGCTTGCTATCAGTGGTTTGACACTCCTACAGCATGATTTAACATAAGTGCTATAAAGAAAAAAAATATATCGCTGGATATTTGTTTTTTTCTGCAACCTTATAAGTAAAACAAATCCCTAAAATCACAAAAGATTTTGGTTTTAAAGAAGAAATTCTTTTGTTGATCTATACACCATAGTTGGATATAAAAGCTTCACACACACACACACACACACACACACACACACACACACACACACACATATATATTATATATATATATATATATATATATATATATATATATATATATATATAAATTGTTTGAGAATTAAAGCAAGTGTAAAATTGATAAGTCAGTTCTGGCATGTGAAGATAAGAACAACTAAACAGCTTCAGGTCTGGTTTATATTTTTAATGCAGTAGATGTTTCAAATTTATCACAGCTTAATAAAAGAGGAGTTAAACTTATGATAATGGTTACATTTTTTATATAAAAAAAACCCAAAAGCTGTAGTAAGCACATGCTGATTAAAAGTATGATGGGTTAAAACAAATGCAGAGCAAATGTAGTTTATTTCCTCAAATGACACTGAAAAGAAGCCACTGATATAATTTTCAGCTCTAAAACTCACAGAGAGACTAGCATGATCGAAAATATACCCTAACTGCTTTCTTAAGGACCATTTCAACTCTGGTTGCTTTCTTTGAGCCATATAGTGGAAGTACTTCATTCAGAGACTGGTCTCATCACCTTATATCTCTTTAAATAAGTTTCATAGTAAACCTGCCCCCATCACCTCCATCCCCTCCTCCTCCACCAACAGAAGAGCGAGGAACAAAGTCAATAGTTGCTGTGTGCTTGATCTGACCTTTGCTCTGACTCCAGAAAAACATGAAGACAAAACAGATGGCCACAGAACTGAGGAATGAGAGAAATCCCATGGTAGTGGCAATTATCAGGGTCTTTGCGTCAAAGGGATACGGCTTGGCCATTTGAGCTGAGGAGTTGGCAGCTTGGGCAGTTGAAGGCTCAACCCAACCTTCATCTGTGAACAAAGGGATGGATCTGTTACGTGGAAGCCCCTTCACATGTAGACCCACAGTCAGGCTGTCATTGCCCGCTGCATTGCCTGCCAGGCACTGGTATGTACCACTGTCCTGAACCTGAGCAAATCGCACCTCCAGAGTACCATTCTGTAAAACTCTGATTCTTCCCGAAGTAGAGATCACAGTCTTCTGAGAGGAAATCCAGGTGATAACTGGTAATGGATCCCCATCGACCTTGCAGGAAAACAGAACGGTGGCACCCTCTTCCACTCTTGCCTCCTGAGGCCTGCGGTCCAAGACACGAGCAGGGCGACAGGTGAACAACTTTGGGAGTTCTTTGTCTGAGAACTCTCTGAATTCTCGATGTTTCACCGTATCAGGAGACGAGCAAGTGGGCTGATGTCCATCAAAGTTCAAGCGCAGCCTGCGACGGACCACCCACAGAAGCCGACAATCACATGCAAGGGGATTCCTGTCCAACCGCAACACCTGAAGGTTCCCCACAGAATGGAACGCACTCTCCTCCAAAGTAGTGAGCTGGTTTGATGTCACATTAAGCATACGAAAGAAGGACAGACCCCTGAAGGCTCCTGGCTCTATTTGTAGCAGACTTGACCCGGCAAGATGCAACTCCTGGAGTCTCAGTAGATCCCCCAGCAGGTTACCTTGGATGACAGTGACAGGGTTGTAGGACAAGTCTAGAAAGCGTAGGTACACTAGATGACGAAGGGCTGCATAAGGAATTGAGCTTAGGTTGCAGCTACTGATGACAAGTGAGGTCAAATTAAGACCAATTAGACTGTTGGTGGCAATTGAGTCCAATGCTGGCCAGTTCGAGATCACGAGACTTCGCAAACGATGGAGTCGTCGAAAAGCATTGTTGGGTAGTGTAGAAATAGTTAGGCGTATCATGCGAAGTTGGGCAAGGCTCTGGAGTTGAGACAAGGCTTCAGTGGGAATGGAGGTCAGGTTGCTCCGATCTAAGTTGAGCTCTTGCAGATTCTGCAGACCAAAGAAAGCTCTTTGTGAGATGAAGACAAGGTCATTCTCCCCAGTTTCCAGTGTTTGCAGGTTGACCATTTCTTTGAATGTATAGTCCAGAAAAACAAGAATCTCATTCTGGCTCAAGTCCACATAGCGCAGACTCGACAAGCCAGAAAACACTCCCACTGGGAGGATCTTGAGACGGTTGTTTTTAATTCGAAGTGTCCTAAGATTCCTGAGGCCCAAAAAAGCCTCTACTTCAATCATGGAGATTACATTATCACTGAGGTCCAACTCCTGAAGTTGCAGGAGGCCAGAGAACTGACGACGTCCCACAGTTTTAATCCTATTGCGGGATAAATCCAAACGTCTGGCATCGTTGGAAACACCCTCTGGCACAGAAGTCAAATATTTCCCAGAGCAGACTGCTTCTCTTGTCTCAGGTCGGCACGTACACCGTGAAGGGCAGCCTCCAGCAGATACACCCAGACCAAACTGTAGCAGGATGCTCCACACCCACCATCGGACAGCTGACTCCACAAACATCTTACGCCCTGCCTGAAGAGAGACAAACACAATATCACTGCATGATCAGAGGATCATTTATTTATATATATATTAGAGGTGTGCCAATCGATCGGTCACCGATCATAATCGGCCGATTTCCGTGAAATCGGTGATGATCGGGATCGGCCGATCATTGGCTCTGTTACCGATACCGATCACCTGCATCTCATTTCTCAGCCTGTCTGTCCAGCTGGTCTCGTCTTTCC
>CAEGAF010083064.1:0-13231 GCA_903067075.1 Micropoecilia bifurca | reverse complement strand
GCCTCTCGCCCGGAACGTCAGCTGGAGATAGGCACCAGCAACCCTCCCGACCCCTCTAAGGGACAAGGGTGCAAAGAAAATGGATGGAAATGGATGGATATATTTAAAGTGTAACAATATGAGCTTT
Source organism: Micropoecilia bifurca (assembly GCA_903067075.1). Taxonomy (NCBI): domain Eukaryota; kingdom Metazoa; phylum Chordata; class Actinopteri; order Cyprinodontiformes; family Poeciliidae; genus Micropoecilia; species Micropoecilia bifurca. Next base: position 13,104 of record CAEGAF010083064.1, on the reverse strand, counting down.
TGTTGGTATTTCTCAATCATCTCAAAGCAATTCAGTAAAATCTTATTTGGAAATCACAAATTTTGAAGGGCCATACCTAAAAGAGACATTCTGAATAATTAATACAGGATGTCATATATATGTGTTTCTGTGTTTAAACACCAACTCCCAGGATTCATAAATGCCCGGAGGAAGAATTCTGTTTCCATGGTTCCCTGTTTCCACACTGCTTCTGACTGCTCCTGTGGAGTTTTGTTGCCAGGATGTTGGTGGGGGTGTGTGAGACTGTATTTTAATCAAATTGACAGAGAACTTGATAATGAGCTTTCTCAAGGATTTACAGTGTTAATACAAATGTGCCATATGAAGAGTTGCATATTCTCATACACAGAATGCTGCTTTTGCTGCATGGATTTTGGTTATTGATTCAATATTGTCTCTGTTCATGTCTAAAATTAACCAATCATCCGCATGAATAAAGAAAACACTGGATGTACTTTCATAGCTTTAAACTGAGCAAGTTATTAATTATGTTCGCAACTCCAGGCCAAAATAAAGTACATCTTAGTGACCATGCAAACATTTTCTCTTCAGTTTGCAAATTAATATTTGTGCTGACAAGGAATTTCCATTCTTCATGCAGAGCCACAATATCATGTGTCAAAAAGATGTTTTGTTGGAAGATCAATTTGTTTTAAAGTTGTAAGCAGCATTAAATAGCGCTCTGGCTCAGGGCTGTGGTGTGACCAAGAGCCTTCAGAACCGCCAAATCAATGCTTTTAACTTCAGACTCACATGTATTTGTAGCCATTAGTTTACTCTGTTCAGACAAGAAAAGGATATTTAATTTCAATCACGGTACTTAAATGTTATGAAGTAGAAAAAAGTTACATCTGAGTCCTATTTGGTCATAAATTGTGCTAGATATTTGTCTTTTGACTTGGAGCTGTGCTAAAATCACACTTTTTCCTGAAATAAAGAAACATTTTTTACACACTCACTGTCAAAATGGAACATGCTGTAAAAATTAGGGAGGCACAATATTGGACGTTTGGACAATATCTGATATTATGATATATAAAAACTCAAACTGATAACCGATACCAGCACTGATATTTTTTTTTATACCTACTTACTGAAACTATACTGCTTTCTCCAACTCCTTTTATGGTGACTAATTATTTTTGACAGAATGGCCAATGTCCAATATGAAATTTTACAGCTAATATTGTCTGATACCTATATCATGCCAATCATATTGTGTATCCCTAGTAAAAATATTAGCCTATATGGTGCAAAAAAAATGAGGAGCCAGGGTCAACATGATCACGCCATTCACAGATCTCTTAGCCTCTATTACTAAATATAAGGATAACCAACTTGTAATTCAAATGTTAAAGTTCATATAGTAAATAATCTACTTAGTTTTATTTTCAATAATAGGAAGCAAAGCCTAAAATAAATTGAATAATGCCCTGGATTAAAACCCCGTGATATATGTTGGGATAAATTATTTAGATTTTGCTATATTGTCTCTGTAATCTCTGTCTGTGACAGATGTGACTTATATACAGCCAGGTGACTGCTGCCTGCCCACGCACACTAACGCCCACAGGCATAAACAGATGTTGCTCTCCTTCCAGCTGCCATAATCTTCTTAAAGCCTCGCTGTCATGATTGCATTATCACCTTTAATGGAATATGGCTGACACAGTTTAGGTCTCTGACACAGGAGGGGCTGCACTGGCAGGAAGGATCAGTAAAGAGAATCGCTTTAATGCCCATCATCAAAAATGAATGTCCTTTATTTTTGCCTCTAAGTATCTCCTCTGAAACTGAAATAGAGTATTGGGATTCACAAACAACAGGATAGATGATTTATTTTATTTTTGTAGGATGGACATTTATACACCTAGTCTGCTAATGATGCACATTAAATTACAGTCATTTGAGCATTTCTGCAGATGCCAGGGAAAAAATATCTTATAGTCTTACAGTCTCTGTAAAGCACTTACGCTTTTTAAATAAAGTCTGATTGATTGAGTCGCTCCATTTCTGTGGCGTTAATGAATTGTCTGCTATTATTTGCTAACTGGTCAGTCGCCTCTTTCATATTTTATTCATTTGAGTCTTTTCTAACCTTCTACAGAAATCTTTATTCAAAGATTACCAGCCACTGAGTCCGCTCCTTTCTCCTCTATATGTCTGCTTTCCATTCTTAGTGCATGCTGTTGTACGTTTTGGTGAGGATTCATCTGTACTCAGAAGGAAGACAGTGGGAAGCACTTGAGAGTCCTTCATCAAAGGACGTCTCCAGGTCAATGCCTTGATCTAAAACCAGTGGCATCTATGTAATTACTTGTGCAGAAACAAGGCATTTATCACACAGCTGTTGAAGCTTAGAGGATGAAGGCTGGCTTTTGTGTTTTTGTGGGTAATGAAGGATTATTAGCTGAGCAGCGCTTCATTAGTTCTATGTTTGTTCTTGGTGTAAGCACCACTTTGAGTTAGTATTCTCCGTATTGGCTTAGTTATTGTAGATAAGTATAGTTTAGCTTCCAACCAAGAGGTCAGCAACAAATGTTTGGTAATTTCTGCATACATTTTTAAATAAATTAGTTGAGTTTGGGTTCCAGTTTAAGCTTGGAGGGGACTATCTACACGTTGCGGCTTCTTTTGATTGTTTCATCATAGAGATGAGAGCTTTTTATTTCATGAAATAATAATAATTATTTTATTACAAACTAGACCAGGGTTTACTAAGAATTTAAAGTTAAAAAAACATGCCTAAAGCCTCTGCTGACCACCTAATATTTTTGATTTGGCAATTTGTTGCAACATGTTAGTTCAAATTTTCCTGTTTCCTGGCTAGATATTTGCAAACCTGACAGACAATTCAGCCCTGATCATGACTTTTAATTAACATGTTTGACTTAACAGAGCAGTGACTGACAAGAAATACCTTTATCCCTCAACCACATATAAAATTATACATAGTATTTCATGTAGCCAGCTGCCATCAGAAGTTGCTTAATTTGTAAAGAGAGTCCACCTTTGTGTAATAAAAAAATGACATAAAATAATAAATAAAGAATAAAGCTAACACTTTGTATTAGATTGTGAAACATGGTGGTAACATCATGCTGAGAAGATGCTTTTCCACAAGCAGTGGCTCTTATAATCCCCCCCACAAAAAAAATCATAGAGGACATATGCTGAGATTTAAAAAGTTCAAGAGGTCAAAATACTTTTACAAGGCGATGTAAATGAATGTGTTGCATGCCACCCAGATTGTACAAAACAACTCACGAATAGTTGTAAACATTTAGCTAACCCAAAGATCCCGGTGTGATAAATTTATGAGGCAAAACTTGTCTATATTTTACCAACGTCAGCAGGACGTTCATCACTTGGTTAATTCTTGTTAGTTGGAGGTCAGGGGTCATCTTTGAGACAACTTATTTTGGTCAAGCTTTTATGAAATGAGGACAGAGCTAAAGATGTGATTTGTCTTTGATGTAATGGAAAAAGAAGGAAAAAACAAGATGACCACAAGGTTTCAGCTGCACATTCGAGTGCAAAGGAAAGAGAAAGGGTCTCTTGAGATGCACGGCCATTCCTGCCTGTCTGAGTGTGTAACGTAGGGGGAGGGGTTGACGACACCAAGAGGAGGAGAGGAGGAGGATGATGCTGAGTGGGTGGGTGGAGGTTGTAATGCCGGCAGGTCGTTTATAACCTCCTGTCTTTGCTCAGATGTGCTTTAAAAGGAGACACACTGATCTGGAAAGAGGAGCCACAAGTTGATGTAAGCATTCAACTTGTGTTAAACTGTTGGTTAAATCTGGAATTTTCATAATACTAGTGTACTTATGTCTTTACTATCACTGTATTTAAAAGCCAAAAGATGCAAAAAAAAAAAAAAAGAGTATTTGAGCTTCATTTCGAGTCTTAGGCTAGATTTTCAGTTCAACTGGAAAGTTTGCAAAGTATACAGAGATTAGAGCCAGCGGAGGTCATCAGGTCACCGTAACAGGCCAGTGTGCTGGAATCTGACAGATCAGAAGGAATTAGTAAGGCAGCAGGCCGACAAAATGCAACGAGAAGCTGAGAGGATATAGATGAGCGCGCGAAGGGCGGGAGTATTTATAGAGAGAGACGCTGAAGAGAAAACAACAAAGAGAGGAAGGAGGAGTGAAGAAGACTATAAAAACAAGAGTTCAACAAGAGGAGTTCATGCTTTGCAAAAAGCAAGCCTCCAAATAGACTCAGTCACCCTTAATCCCTTCATCTCTTACTCTAATCATTTGTGTTTTGTAAACTACTGCAGACTGTATGAATGGATTCCCTGGGCTTCTTTAACATTGGAGCTTATGGGAGCATGGGAAGAGTTGGGAGAAAGAGGAAAACGCCCAGCAAACAGTAACATGAAAATGAACGAAGGAAAAGCTTTCCAGGCAGTTTTGGGGGGGTGGGTCCATCTGTTCCTGAAACAGTTCACTTCCACTCGTCTGCTGTCCGTTTGCTTCAGATGAAAACATCTGATTTCCTCTGAGGAAACATTAAATGTTGGCTGGAGTTGTTCATGAGCTCAAAAGGATACCAAAGATGGTCTTTCAGTTCCACTGACAGTAACTATTAAAAATATTCACATTTGCAAGAATTTCCTTTTCTTTCTTTCTTTTTCTTTTTTTTCTTTACATATTTACATTTTACATCTGTAAATTTCAGTGGGATTTGGGATGTGAGAGATAAACACAATGCACAACTTAGTTTGGAAGTAGAAGATAAATACATACATAATACATAGTTTTTAGCATATATTTAAATAAAGGAAATAAAAAATGAAAGATGTGGTATTAGATTTTGTCCACACTGTTGGCCCAAAAATTACACATATGTTTCAACAAAGAATGAATAAAACTCCTTGTGTGAAGCACATGGAAGACAATTAACAATGATGGGAATAAAATTTAAATAAATATTTTTAATGAAAAGATAAAGGTCTACAACTCAACAATTGAAGGTCATAATTACTTGCTGTAATTTTCTAAAAATCTACACGTGATTTTCTTAAATAGAAAAAGATATAAGATGAAACCTCCTAAGAATCATAAAATTGAAGATAATTTGCGATTGTGCAACTGGTAATTAGTGTGAATTCACATAAATTCCACATGAATAAGCACCTAAACTTCTGCTTGTTCACTTCGTCTGGGTCACACAATTCATGTAAAGTGTATGCTTATAAACGCTAAAATATTGTTCTTATTTGACATGCGTCCTGAAATAGTTTTCTCTCATCAAAAAATCATTGGGATCACGTCTGTTTTGCCCCAGAAATCTGAATTTAAAACTATCTGACATAATTTGTGACACATGATTGAGCAACATAAAAAATTCAGTGTCTTTGCAGCGCTCTAAACTGCATGAGGCCTGTTACTTTGCATGGATCTGGTCGCTTCTATTTTCTGCTCCCAAATGTTTACCTCCTCTTTAGGTCAGAGGTCAGTGATTTTCTGAAACAGAGCATCATCTGTGCTGAGAGGTCAGAGAAGATCTGGCTTCCTCTAAGAATAGAGGAAGTGTTTTACACACTGTTGCCTGGCCAGATGTTGGTCTGTCATCTATTTTGCACATCTGTCTCCCTCAGCATGTGGATAGAGTCAGCCAACAATCTTTTTCCATTTTCTATTTTCTTTTTTGAACACATCAGTTAATTTTTCACTAAAACTTCCCCTTCACTTTAATTTCACTCACTGGCTGCTTTCCAGTTGAGTTCTGTTGTCAGCAGAGAGTGCTGTACTTTCACTTAAACAGGAAATCTTTGTGTAGACCCTCCTTGTGTTTGCTACAATGCTTAACCTCAGTATTTGTGTGTTTGCGATCCAGGGGGCACGAGTTTGGGTCAGAGAGAAGGAGCAGCTGCTCCCAGCCACTGTCAACTCCTGTGGAGATGGAACCCTGGTGGTCACAACGGACTATGGAGAGGTAAGGAGGAGGATGCAGCGAGCGGCAGCGCCTGCACCTTTGCTTACAGAATATTCAATGCGATGGCGAAACTGCTGTGTCGTTCCATCCCGTCTTCACTGATCAATACAAACCGCTGGCCCTAATGCAGCACGTTTCTGCCCCACTTCCCTGCTCCTCCTCTTCGTCCTCATACATATTCAGGATTCATCTCTGGCACACATTCAGCCTTCAGAAGAGAGCTGAGACAGATAAAATAATCATTCTAGAAGAAACCAGCAGTTTATTAAGATGATAGCACAAAGAAACTAATTTATTTCTTTGATTTATTCCAAGAAGTAAAAAGTGAAGATAATAGTTTTCCATTGAGCAAACAATGAAGGTTTCACGACTCTCATCACAAGTCAAAGAACATGTTTCTAAAAATAAAAGTACTTTTTTGATGCATGAATGGTCCAAAGATAGTAGGAGTTTTCTTAAAACACATTGATTGGTGCATTTTTAATCCCAATTTTCTCCAACAAGACTCCCAGGGTACTTAGTGGAAAAATAAGCCCAAACCATCACAGATTCTCCAACAATTCTTAGGCGACACAAGGAGCATTTCCACTTAGGTATTTATTTGACACCAAGCCCACCTGGGATGTTTGTGGCCACAAATTCAATCTCTACTTGAACTTTGAGATTGAACTTTTTAAATCAGATCAAGTTTTCCAAACTTCAACCTTCATGTTTATAATGGCAGGACAGAAAAGGCTTTCTCACGGCATTTTTTCAGAACAATCATTTGGAATTGGAAATGGTTTTTATTGGTTGTTCCTGAGATTTGATGACTCCAAGTTGTTGGTCTTTCCTTTGGACTCAGCGTAAAGCCTGAAAGAAACAATCATCTCTGTCATTGCAGTGAACGAGAAAGTAATGAAACACTAGATTTTATTAACCTCTGGTTAACGTAAAACCCCCCAAAAAACTAGTATAAATAAAGAAATTCTTCAGTTGCATTTATTTTAAGTGGATTGATTTGGGCTCCAGCGGTTTTTCTCGTTGTGCATCTTGTTAAAATCTAATTTAAGCAGGAAAACTTAGTTCAACAAGCGAGTTGAACTAAGTCTAAAAAAAAAAAGCTACAAACCAAGGGGAAAAGTACAACACTGATCTAATTAGAGAATCCGAACCTGTAGGTCAACACCATTGTAGCAATAATTCACTTTGAAATATGAACTTAAATATGGCAGGACATAAAAGTACAAACCAAAACACAAACACCTGTACATCATGACATCAAGATAAAGTTATTTTAAAGCTTTATACTGACTTTTAGCAGAGGCACTAAAATATCTGCCTCTCTATGAAGACTTCCCAAATCCATATATTCTACATTAACTTATGAAATATGTCCCCAATAAGCCTTGAAATGAATGTTTGGGGACACGTTTTGCTGTCAGAACGCCCACTGGCAGCACTTAAAGAACAAGGCGATGATGGATTTGATGTCTTTGAAGTTACAGTTGTGAAACTCTCTTTTATTAATATGCAATTAATTCATGTTTTCGCGGTCTTTCAAACCACCCTAAAAGGCCGAGCGTTTTGATGCTGCTGCTTTGATTTTACGGTGTGGTGGTGCAACAAGGATGGAGAGGCATTTCCCAAAATAGCGGATATGGGAGCAAGCGTTCTCCTTGCTGTGGATTATCCGCTGCCAACCCAACCCCCATCCAGCTCTGCTTACATCCTCGTGTTCCCGCTCTCTGCCAGCGGCTGGTGTTTAAATGTTGCCTCTGCAGGAGATGGTGAATATTTGATAGGGAGTCAGCAGGACTGGGGGCTATACCCTGGTACAACAGGCTCTCACCAATATGGTCCAGATCAATCCCCGCTGTTTTTAGCTTGACGTTCTCCCGCTTGGATGGGAATGCACAGTTGACCCCGTGGACCACAGAGGCATGTGACCCCTGCAAACATCCTGCTGCTAAAGAGCATAAAGCAGCTTAATCTTTAACAGCATTTATAGCTTCAGGTGTTTGTGTTATTTTTAATCCAGTTGGTCCCAATGTGCAGTCTCTCTGTTTTAGAAACTGCAACCATAAAACTTAGAAGTGCACACAAGATTAAAGCCTGCCATACAAAGACATGCAGGTTGCTGAAAAAATGTGGACAAGAAATGACGAATGGACGTTGAATTATGGGAAGACAATATTAACTTCAAATCAGATCTGATTAAATCTGCTCTTCTTTTAGAGCAGGGGTCTTCAGCCCATCCGCCATGGTTATTAGTAGCTTTTTCCAAAATCTGCAAGAAAATGAGTAACAATTTTTAGTTTAAGCCTAAATCCATTGTGGTATTTTAATGTGATAATAAAATAAAAGATGCATGTGTATGTTTCAAAAGCCGGTAAGATTTTTTTCCCCCAAGGGTCAGGTATGTTTTGGAGCTATTCAGAAACTTAATTTAGTGGAAACAAAGTTTTTTAGATTGCAAAGGGACGCTGATTCTTGTTTTAAAGTGAAGTTTGTCACCAAAATATTTTCTAAATACATTCAGGAACTCTTAACTCTCATTTCATCTAATTTTCCTTTAAAATGAAGTTTCTCTGTCATCACCTGTAGCTGATTATCATATGGACTCAAGAACGAAAGGACCCAAAACAAACATTTTCCATTTCCCCCTTCTTTTTAATACGGATATATCTTGCAGAGTTATGAAGATGGATCTGATCAGATTAATTTAATGAATATGTGATAAAACTGGGTCAGCGGAAAAAAAAGAAAATCAGTTGAAGTCAGTGTTATAGCTTTAGAGATAATGGAAGAAAAAAATAATTAAAATTAAAATATATTTTTCCTGATTCCGAATCATTTTAAACTCAGTTGAAAGTGTTTCTTCCAAACTTTTTGATAAAAATCATACATTCTGCTTTTTCTATTGAATAGCCTGTTGATAGGGCTGCTATGGTTGCTGTCGGCAACAACATAGTCACCTCATCACTGCTTTATTCTGTGCGTTTGCATTTTATTAGAAGCGTATTATGATGAACTTAAGCCTCACTCACAGACCTGCATGCAGAAACTCAGGCTGCGACTGCGAGGAATTACGTTTTGAGTGACCCGGATTTAAACAGACAGCCGACATGAGGACAAAAACGGCTGCAGGGATGCATTAGCTCATGTTCACAGACACAACTTCCACACGGCAGACAAAGTACGGCCTAAAGTACACCGAGTGAAAACTGTACACATGACATTTATTCTGCATATATAAAAATGAACACTGTCTTGTCTACTGACCCATTTTCTTCTCCAAGGACTCACAGCTTTTGACCCTGAGGGGATTTAGGAGTTACACAGTTGTTGTGCTTCAAGTGATGAGATGAATATATGCTTCCAAATTTTTGCTTCACAGTCTGAGGCTCAAACAGATACGAAACTCTGCAAAGTGAATCTCATGTGAGGCAGAGAGGTTTTAATCACCTTTAGCTTTTGACGCTTATTGCAAAATCAAACTTTTTTGGCCTTCGATTTGGGAGCCTCTGGACTTGATAAAGACTGGGTAAAGCATCAGCCATTTACCGTTTAGCATTTCCTCTGAAAACAGAATAAAAACAACAGCAGTTTTAGTTTTTAGATGGATTTATTCAGCCACTGCTTGCATCTAAAATTGTTCAAAAAGGTTTGAATCAACGTAAAGCGAGTTCTCCGCTCCCAACCGGACAGGTGGAGGCCCGAGGGATCAGGACCAAGGTCAGTGGTGAGACCTGCCTCTGCGTACAGTGCTGTGTGATACTGAATCCCCTCCTCTGCCGAGCAGAATATAGGTCACTGTGCCCACGGCACTCCTCTCTCAGCCTTTCCATTTTTATCTCTCAGGCCCGCTCTCGCTCACTCTTGCTGCAGCTAATATGTGAAGTCAAATGAAGAGGCTTGTCTCCCTCGGCTCTGCTCCTGAATCATGCAAAGCAGCATTAAACATCAGAGAGCTTTATGGCGAAAGTGAACACACGGAAAGTGCATGAGTGTTTCCACAAATCAGGTTAAGAGGGAAGTAATTTTGGAGAAAAGAAGCAACAGGAGATAGTAAAAGGATGAAATGTGCTGTGCAGGAAAAGGACTATTCAACAGATATATGTGTTGGAAAGAAAAATGCAAAAATATATAAAACATAAATATTTGAAAGAGTGTGAATGGTTTTGTTAAAAATACACATTAAGTTCATTGCAGTCATTTTTGTCAACATCCCACCTCTTGACTCGTAAATATTTGCTTCTCAGCCTCGCAAAAAGTTCTCCAGATGTTTTAGATTTTCTTCCTAAGCCCACAGATTTTCTGACATGTTTAGATCAGACTAGATCAGAGTCCAGGAAACTGAAGGTTATCAAACCTTTAATTTTACTTTCATTGAGTCATTCAGAGGCTTGTGAACTGAAGTATACCTAACTCCATCTGTCTTGACAGAAACTCAATTTCTTACTGTTCCTGTTGAAGAACAAACATGATCAGTATCATCAACATAAGTGTGTTAATTTCACACAAAAAATATTTTTAAAGAAAAAAAATAGATGAAAAGTAAGTGAAGTATCTGCTGCTTCTTTCGACAACTTTTGTTTTTTGCAAATAAAATGAAAATAAAAATAAAATTAAATGTATGTATTTATATGTTTATGTTATATCTACAATATTTTCTGTGGCTCGGCTTTGTAGAATGTAGATTATTAATGATGCATTATCCTTTTTTAATTGTTTTTATTAGAGTTTTCTTTAGTTTTTCTGTTGATAGAGGGATTTATCAGAGTTGCTTTTTCTTTCTCTCCTCTGCTGATTATCCTGTTTCCCCCTGACCAATCTGAAGTGTATTCTCTCTTCACCTTCATAATAAATTATTAAACGTGAGGTGCTTGTTTTTAGACTTTCTGAGTTGCAGACCTTAATGTGTGTACCCACTATTCACAGACATGAGTTTGAGAGTTCTTGTTACTTTTTCTGGGTGTTAAAATGAAACACGAATCTATTACCAGAATATGTGTCGAATCCCTCCTGAGGGGAAAAAAGGAAGGCATCTTAAGAAATCCCTTTTTATGTCCTACTGCAGCTGCTTTTTAATTCCCGAGTCTTTGACATACTTTCCCACTTTAAAGTGTCTTGTCTTCTTTCACAGAATCACTTGCCTGTGGGTCATCTGAGTTCTCAAGTGGGATTTTCAAGTCCAGGGTAGTTGAAAACAAATTTGACTGACACAGGAAGCAAAATGACACATTTATTGGTGCAAAAAACCTCGCAATTCAGATTCTATTAATCACAAATTGACCACTTACAGTTTTATTATTACCTTTACCAACTCTTTTGGAATAAATTCAACTAAAATATGTTTTCTATGATTTATATCAGTTGGAACATCTATTTAGTACATCACCACTTTCTGTGCCCCTGAGACAATCTGAAGGATCTATCATGCTTTGGGCTATAAGAGCCTGGCTCTAGTGTATGGCATCATGATTTCTTAGAAATACTGGAAAATTGTAAGTACAATTAAGGGATGTTCTCTTAAAAGACTGAATCTAGTGGTGTCTATAAATGCAGCAAGCATTGTATTCAAGTAGTTGGGGGTGTTGTTTCCGCTTTACCCCATATATCACCAAGGCAACCCCAAGCGTGGGCTTTTAAACTTGCCTGTGCAAATGGCTGACAGATTTATGAAAAATTAATGACAAGAAAAATCTGTGTTCAACACAGTAAAGAGATTTTCCCACATGAGTTGCTGCTTGTGACCAATGGGAAGCCTGTTGGTTGAGGTGGCATTGCTCCTGTGTGGCCAAAGACAAATTCACTGTGACAGAGCTGAGAGAGTGCAGGACCTCATGTGACCCAGATGTCCTCACGATCTGCTGCATGAGAAACCTGGTGCCACTTTTATGCATAGAGCCCAAAAACGTCAGAATAATTTAAATTATCTGTAGATGTAGAATGTAAAGTTTTCATGTATAAAGCTTTCATAGCTGGAATTTTCTCTGTAGAATATGAAATACACAAATCCTATTTCAGCATGATTGAAAGGTCATTTCTTTTTGACACCAACTATTTGAAATCACCTAATGTGTGAATTATCTAGTTATAAGTCTTGTTAGTGTCATTATAGTCACATCACAAATAACGTCACATAGCAGATGCAAAGGGTCAAATATATGACCTGCAAATAATTTGGAATCACCAAAAAATAGAAAAGAATTGTTGGATGCTTTAGCTTATAATGCCAATATGAGTATTTTCCATGTGTCATGAGTAGACACTTTGAAGGACCCGGGAAGAAATCTACAACGTCCAGTGTCCAAGGGGAAAGAGGAAGACTTCCACAAACTGACGGGAAAATCAAAGTGAATAAATAAATCCTTATACACAAAGAACAAAACACAAGAATACAGCAGGAGTCAAAATGTATGGCAACATCTTAACAAGAGAAATGAACTGAGCAAGGCAAGATTTTTAGAATACAAATAAACCTCAGCAAAATTAACACAAGTGAGCCCCCCCCCCCCCCCCCCAAAATACTCTGCAGGATTGTGACAGTATTCAAATAATACTAAGCATAAATAAACTGTAAGATTTTTAATGCATTTTGCCAAAATGGCTTTCTAAAATGTGATGAGCAATTTGGGTTTCACATGTGGTTGCAGTCTGCCTTTTTGTTAATTTAGTGTATGTGGAGTCTTGTTCTCTCTACTTTTCCTAGTACTCTGTAGTGCATGATTCTAATTCAAATGGTTGAGAGTGATTGTTCAATAACAGCCTTAGGTCCCAGACTGAGCCATTAGGCTTTCAGACAGTCTATGATACACACACATTACTTTTAAAGAGTTATAGATCAGGAAGTCTGGAAGTAAAGAAGCAGTAGATGATTAAAGAGAGGTACTGGAAATGTTTTTTGTTCAGAAATTGAAAAAACTTAAATAAAAAATATGTCCCGGAACTACAACACCATCCATCCATCCATCCATCCATCCATTTTCTTCCGCTTATCCGGAGTCGGGTCGCGGGGGCAGCAGCTTCAGAAGGGAGGCCCAGACTTCCCTCTCCCCAGCCACTTCTTCCAGCTCTCCGGGGGAACCCCAAGGCGTTCCCAGGCCAGCCGAGAGACATAGTCCCTCCAGCGTGTCCTGGGTCTTCCTCGGG
>CAEGAF010083052.1:0-19716 GCA_903067075.1 Micropoecilia bifurca | reverse complement strand
TTTATAGAGCATTTTTCCAGAAGTTAAACACATCAGTCACATTTAGAAACTGTATATACACACACACACACACACACCTACACACACACACACACACACACACACACACATAGACTTATGTATTTAGAGCCATATTGATGCGGTTTGTGCTGCAACTAACAATTATTTCAGTTATTGATTAATCTATTAATTGTTCTTCCGATTAATCAATCACATTCTACAGATTTTCCATTGAAGCCATTTTTATGTGGCTTAGAACATATTTACAGCTTTTTTTTAACTTTATGTGAAAAATGTAACTATTTTTGTATAGTTTAGGTTTAATTCCTGCTGAGTATTTTTATTCTTTCAGCGATTGGCCTTCTTTTGTCTCTACACCCCATCTAATGATTAATTGATTACTAAACTAGCTGACAGTCATTTCAGTAACTGATTTATCATGATTAACCCAATGAATCGTCACAGCTCAGAAAAATGAAGAAACCACATAAAATGACCAGTTTCTCAAATTTTACTCTGTATAAGTTTATGTTTGAGTAAAATGAACTTTGTTCTTTTATTCTAGGAACCACTGACAGCATGTCTCTGAAATTTCAAGCAAAAAATTTAGTATTTATTTGCAGAAAATGAGAAACGATCAAAATAATGAAAAATATGCAGTGCTTTCAGATCTCAATGCAAAGAAAACAAGTTTATATTCTTCTAGAAAAAAAAATCAATATTAATGTTTTAACTCGGGAAGAGTTCAGAAATCAATATTTGGTGGAATAACCAGGAGGTTTTCAAAGGGGTTCAGGGTAGTGGGCTCCTCATTTTTTTTCCAGAGATGCATATATGTGTATATATGTGTATATACATGCACACAAACAACATACAGAAACCATTTTAAAGCTTCATAATCCACCCAGTGACAATCCAGACAAAGTTTTATTACAAAAAGCCTTTAGTGTAGTTGCTTCCCAGCAGAAAGCTTATATCTCAACATGTTTGACAAGACACTCATTCCCTTGTCCTGTCTGCCTGTTTCCTCCATGTGTACAGAGAACACTGAGAGGAACAGCAGGACCCACAGTGTATGAGGGCAAGAGATGAGTTGAGACAGTGAGTTAAAGCCACAGGGGTGCCAGGGATTCGCTTTTCCCTCCACACTGACTAAATATTTGATGGGAGGAGGTGGTGGAGAACAGAGGAGCTGAGGCTGGGAGGGTGGATCTCCTGTGGGAGTGTGCAAAGTGTCCCAAACATGCACAGGGCTGAGTGGGGGGGGGGGTCAGGGTGCTACATGAGTTGCCCCGGTCCCGAAGGTGAATTATTCATCCACATTAGGTCAACACCAGAACTGCATTATGTGCTTTGTGCAGTGGAAAACATAAAGGCTTTTAGCACTCAGACAATACAGAGAAAAAGCTGAAAGCCATGTTGTGTGGGAGATAAAAGAAAAAAATAGAAAGTATACATGAAACAAGCAGGAGGAGTGGAAACAGACACAGCAAGACAAGATATAACAGGAAAGTCCTGGCTCGTAATGAGAGGGGAGATAGAGTTAATTAGGTGGCCCTGTGTTGCAGGATGCGGTTTAACAGTCACAACTTTGCTTTTAACAATAAAGTAACGAGGAGAACTCTGGATGCTTGATGTGGATTAAACACCACAACAGACATTGACTTCTTTTAGATGTCACAGCTTTTATTTGTTTGTTTTTTGCATGCTTGAAACGTAAAACAAAGACATTTTTACGCAGACAAGCATAAAAATTCTTCAAAGGTCACACAGTCCTGCTTTCATGTAGTAAAACGCTGAATTGGATTCTGCTGACACTGACACCGTTTAGCTTTTGTTTGTCATTAGATATGCTCTTTCAAATACGTTATAGAAATTATTTCCAAAATTGGTCATAGCTGTCACTGCTTCGTTCCCCCACAGAGCTGACTTTATGCATCACACTGAGGTTAGAGGGAAACCAAAATGCAGACTTTAAAATGTGATCCAGAGTATATCTTAACATTCACACTCCACATTCCTGAACGCGGTGTGAAGTGGATGCTGACGTTAAAATCCCCTCCGCTGACTCTGAAGTGCACGGGAAATATTTGTGCATGCGTGTGTGTGTGTGTGTGTGTGTGTGTGTGTGTGTGTGTGTGTGTGTGTGTGTGTGTGTGTGTGTGTGTGTGTGTGTGATTATGCATGTTTGCGTGGCAGAAAAGATGCAGAAGCTAAATAAGTCTGCAACGTGGGAACTTTCTGCACAGGCAATCTCCACATGCACAAACATGCAAATTCTGATAATGGTAGCCTGTTTCTGTGCAAATTTATTTACAGATGAAGCTGCAATGTATTAATTATGCCAACATTGTGTTTTCACACTTTGCCGGGAGCCTGGTTAAATATTAATGTTTTCTTTCTTAAATGAAAATGAACCATCAGCAACGCTGCAGTAGAGTAAATGGTTGAGGTCCGTCGTGTGTAAATAGGAGAATAAATCTGCTGCGTTCATTTCTCTGCACACATTTGCAGGCAGAAACGTTTTTTCCTCTGGCTTTATAGTTGAGTTCAGTGTAATCAAATGCTGTATTGTTCACATAAAATGGACTGGTCTCTTTAATAAAACATAATGGAGTTGAAAGATGTCGCTTGGGTCCAGTTAAGCTTTGCTTATGAAAATGAATATTTACAGATTTACATAATAAAATATTGCACTTTCGGGAATCTAAAACTGTTTTGTCAGGTGAGTCTTTTTATGTTTTATTTTTTCAAAGAAAATCGCATGAAATTATCACCTCAACGTGAAGAGAAGTTAGGATGTTAATCAGCATGAATTTAAAAAGTGCAACAAAAAAGAATTACAACAAAAAACTTTTGTTGGGATTAAAACCAGACACTCTGTGATTATAAAATGTAATAATCATTTGTAGGGAAATGATTACAAGTGCAAAAAAATTTAAATACTAAGGTATTATTTTTGTCTTGACCTTTTCTTGACTTCCTCCAGGAAAAATTTGATTTGCAAAGATTGTTCAAAGTGAAAGTAAATCATCACTAATTTTAATAAAAATAAACTTTTATAATTCAAGTAAAATGGGACGAGGAAAAAGTACCAAAGCTTTTCTAGCATAATTCACACACAAGATAATCAACAAAATACAAGAAATTAGGTAAAAAAAAAAAAAAACAAAACTGTTATATACTGTGATGTTTTAGCCCTTGTTTAAAAACTGTCTCTGCACAACTCAGATTTTCAGAAAAAGGGGAAAGATATGAATACAAGTGGCCTAAAAATGGAGCCCTGAGGAACCCCATGTTATCTTTGTTTACTCAGATTTAAAGTTGTGTCACACTCCAAGTGAGACAACTTAAACCACCCAGCTATAAACTCATAAAACGTGTTTCTCTTTCTACTTTTCCGGGTGGATGTTGGGTCACAGGATGTTTCCTGAGGAGGAGGGATACATCAGAAAGCCTGAATCAGGCACAATTACCTCCATTAGAGATAGTGAGGACTGTACATGCTGACATGCCTGTTTGAAAGGTGGAGATAAGGTTTCCTCTGTCAGGGAAACGTGCTGAGAAGGGTCAGTGATAGGATGTGGGTCTCCAAAGACACAAACAACCGAGACAGACAGGAGACAGACTACAAAGATGACAGGTGTACAGGCTCTGTTACTGCCAGGCCGAAGGATCTTGACAATCTTAAACAATTCCCAACCAGAGATCCAGGGATGTTTATGCATCCAGACACAGGTAATGAAAATCTATTTCATTTCTTTTGTTTATCCTGCGTGTCCTTGCCGGGGACGACAAGTTCAGGAGATTGTAGAAATGCCATTTGCAGTTTATTTGGGGAAACAGTACCTTTTCCCCCCATTTAAGGGGAGGGGCTGTGAGTGACGGTGTGCCTGTTTATGAAAGCAGACAGGCGGCCGGGCACAGGGTGTGAATTCTGATCCAAAGCTTGCCGGACAAAAACTCCACACACACCAGAGCTCTGTCTGTCGCCGGCTGCCTGCAGAGACGTCAAACACAATGATACGGAGATCTCAGATCGCCAGGGACTCCAAATTCACACGAAGGTGCGTTCAAGACGCGTAATGACACTGACAAACACACACGACTCCACCAAACATTTACTCAATCGCAGAGGAACATCATCAAAGTAACTCTCATATAAGGCCCATCAGGAGGAATCACCTGTGCATTACAAAAACAGCTAATGCTGGCACTATTCGCCTAACTCTATTGTCTAATTTCGACTGCTCGATAATTGTGTTACACGTGTCAGGTCCCTGGAGCCGGGACGGTCCTGCGGATCATTTCGAAGTGCCCCAAATTCATTAATTAAAGTGTGTTAATCTCATTGAGATGGGAGGGGATGGGGAGAGAAAAGGGCCCTTATAACTCATCCAATTAGGTAATTGAGTGCTTACTTGGATTAGAGGGAATGAAAGGAGGAGCCCTAGAGAGACTGAGAAATTATGGTTCTATTGTGCAGTTTATATGCTATATATTCAGTTATTAATATAATAAATTGCTTTAAGCAGTGGTGTGCATAGTAGGTGAGAACCTCAATCTGCAACCTGGATATGCAACAAAAGTACGATAGGAAACTGATAACGTTTTGCTGATGAGATCACCACCAGAGGGGTATTTACTTTTTAAAAACCGTGTAGTTATCATATTTAAAAACAAAAACAAAATACTGTGCTTTGCATTCAAGTAACCCAATGTATCAGAGTATCGAGCCAAAAATATCCAACTCGGCCGAACACACAAACATTGTCCTGGAGCCCGAGTCCGAAGTAAGCTCCATTATCATTTTAATTAATTTTACTGCTTTCAATGTTAGACTCTTTTTGATTAAGTGGTGTAATTTCTTCCACCTCCATTTTGTCGCTTGTTGTAACCGCAGGGTGAGTCAAGTGCAGATCATTTGGGATGTGTGACTGATAGGAGCAGAGCAGGGCAGAGGTGAGTGCGCTTTTTACAGAAAAACTATTTTAAAAACCTGCATAGTTCTATGTTTTTTATGTTCTTATTCTTTATTTTATTGTTATATATTCTTTCTTAGGATATGCATGCTTCCACTTATCTTTAACTTGCTGCCAGTTCACTAAAACGTCCCCACATTAAAGAATATTTCTACTCTATTTTATTCAGAATGGCACACTAAGAGCACATATGTAAATCTGATTGAAAATCAACTGAGGGCTATGACCAGGGCATACAGGACCAATCGAACAGATTTGCTGTTCAAAAAGCAAAATTCAAGCTAAATCCAGATGTACCACACCAGTATCTGCTGGCCAAAAAGATTAAACATCAAACAGGAATATAAAGGATGTTAACACATGTGCAACTTCAACTGTTTTGGACTAAAAAACTAAAGGTTGAAAAAGCTTTGCTCATCCTGGCATTTTAACTAGTAGATTTTGTGTTTCCAATGTACTTAACAACTGACAGCACTGTGAGGCAAATATAACCACATGCCATAAAAACGACAACATTAAAGTACAATAAGTTAACCTAAAACAAAACACGGCCCATCAGCCGCATTGAGACCAAGGAAAATGTAAGTAAAGTTGTAAAAGTTGAGCTGACCAGTCTCTGGACGCTGCAGCAATCAAAGATGTGCTTGTTAAAGTGGCAGCCTGCCTCAGTAAAGATGCCAAATTCTATTTCATTTAAAGCAAACTGCCAGCCTCAGGACTTTCTGCCACTTAAAGAGAACATCCCCTAATTCCCCTAAGTGCTTCACATTGCAAAAGTGACTCTGTACAAATTAATGAACAAATCAACAAAAGCATTGCCAAGCTCTTATTGAGGCACTTTTATCAAGCAATTAGCAATTAGTGAAAGTACATTATCAGACGTGATGGAACAATAATGGCAAAAGGAGCATCTTTCAGGTGGAGAAAGACAAAATAAATGCAAAAGTTTGAGAGGTTTTTTTTTTGTTGCTGCTGAGTAACCTGCCTGTCTGCCTACAGAGCAGCCCAGATTATGCATGAATCTGGCCGCTTATCAGCTGACCTTTAAATTGGAGCCGCAGAGTGTCTGCAAGCCCAGGGGCTGACGCTCGCACCTGATTGGCTGCTTCTCCACAGACCTGCTGACAATAGAAATTAGCAGAGCCAGGAAGGCATATCCTCAGGCGGAGGAAGTATACAGGAGTGGAGTCAGATAGAGAGAGTGGAGGAAAGAGAGAAGGGCTGGTGGTTCGGGGGTTTGGGTGCATCAATATAACAACACATTTGCACTTTTTCCTCCAACTTTCTGTCTTCTCTTAAGCTTCAGGGGAGAAGGGAGATGTCATTATGTGCTGTGAAGCATGCTAAAATCGGAGCGAGAGAGGATGGACAAATGCTTGGTATCACCTGGATTTCTTCTCACTCTGTCACTACTTCTGTCCAGAGTTTGTTTCTATGTTCACAGTATTTTTAAACATCAGATGGTGGAATGGTCTGGACTACGGAAGAGAATTAGGGTCACTAAGGAAAGCACACAAAAGAATTCTAACATTATTTCCATGATCTTTTGATCATGCAAGATTACAGTCAGAGACTTAAGTTAGAATTTTGACTTTTTCTTTGAGTTTTATTTTAAAGTCTGAATTCTGAGAGGAAATTCAGAATCCTGAGATTAAATTGTTTGATCTCTGAAGATTAAAATCAGAATTTTGAGATTAAAGTTATAATTTTGACATTTTTTCTAAAAATTTAACTTTAACCTTGTGATTTTGTCCTCTGAATTTTGACGTTTAATCTCAGAAGTTTAAAATCCAAATTCTGAGAAAAATTTTTTTTAAGGTGGATGATTTTCTCTTCAGTGGCTCTGATCCTCTCCTGTTCTGGACAAACTGGGATTGTTTGGTAGATAAATGTGTTATGAAAGTGAGTGGAAGACGGTGGAGGAGATGGAGGCTGAAGATGAGGTCTGTGTTCTTTCATCCACAGAGAAAAATGGGGTTGGGGTTGTGTGTGTATGCATGTGCGTGTGTGTGTGTGTGTGTGTGAAGGATGATGGATTACACGGGGGCCCGGGGCTCTGTGTGTATGTGTGTCTCCCACCCACTTTGGGGCTGTGTACACAGGTAAAGCATGGCTGGGAATTAATATTTCCACAGACGGCTGCAAAATAAGGTAATTAAATAAGGCTAATATTTGTAAGTGTGAATCCCAGGGAGTTCAATTCAGCTCTGTACAAAGCTAGAGTGTCCTGACTTATAATCAGGCTGTCATTAACAGGAGCTCAGGCGGTTGAGTAAATAGTGTTTTCTCTGCTTATAAGTACATCTGAATCGAAAGTTGTCATTTTTGTATATTTATCACAAATAAAATTTACTTATTCCATATCTGGGATATTTAGACTTTAATAAAATATTGTAGGAATATTATTTACTGGGCTGCACAGTGGAGCACTTGGTGGAGCTGTTGCTTTGCAGCAAGAAGGTTCTGGGTTCAATTCCCGATCTTTCTGCATGGAGTTTGCATGTTCTCCCTGTGCATGGTGGGTTTTCTCCAGGTACTCCGGTTTCCTCCCACAGTCCAAAGACATGACTGTTAGTTTAATTGGTCTGTCTACATTCTCCCTAGGTGTGAGTGTGTGTGTGTGCATGGTTGTGTGTCCTGTGTGTCTCTGTGTTGCCCTGTGACAGACTGGTGACCTGTCCAGGTGACCTGCCTCTCGCCCGGATCGTTAGCTGGAGAGGAACCAGCAACCCTCCTGACCCCATTAAGGGACAAGGGTGTAAAGAAAATGGATGGATGGATGGATTTTATTAACTTATTTATTATACATTTATTGCTCAGTAAGGAGTTTAAAATGTGTGTAATTTGTGCTCACGGGAGAATTAAGGAATAACTGGATTGATTTGAACACCAGAACTGTGGTCCGGACTCAGTTATGGAACCAATCGGACCGCTCCATGTGTGTGTTTTCCCCAGTCCGTCCTGAGTGACAGGGAAATCCTTTTCCTGGCCAGAATGTGACTCAGACTAAAACACTTTCTGAATGTTTAAATCTGGAACGAGCTTGGAAGTTTTTTTTGCAGAACATCAGTAGATTTGGAGGAAAAACAACAAAAATCTTTCATTAAAATAACATAAAGTACAAACTATCATAGCATAAAAAGATAACAAAAATGTTTTTTGATCGACTCATTCTCAAAAAGTCAAATCTAGTGTAATCTTAGTATGGAGAGAGGCTGATGGTAGAGGTTTTTTTTATAAATATCTGTTTACTTCCATTTGATTGCAGGCCTTGAGACACAACATATATTCAACCTGAGCTGTGGGTGTGTGAACGGTGTGATATGTTCAACAAGCAGAGAAAGTGTGACCAGATGTAGCTCTGTGTCCGTCAGCAACACAAAAATCCCACAGAGATGCTTTCACAATCCTTATGTCTGTGTGTGTGTGCGTGCATGTATGTGTGTGTGTGTGTGTGTGTGTGTGTGTGTGTGTGTGTGTGTGTGTGTGCATACTTCAACACACTCGAGTTAGACTTTATCACTACCTGCCACATTTCTTGCAGGAAGATAAAAGGGGCCAAATGAGCATGATTGTGGCTTTGTGTGAGACCAATGTGCTGCATTTATCTGTGTGTGTGTGAGTGTGTGTGGGTGAGAGCGAGAAAGCGAGAGAGAGAGAGAGGGTGTTTGTCATTGATGGATCTGTGTTCAATGACCTACACTTTACAGATAAGGAGGGGAAATTATCAGGGTAACAACAAGAATGTTCCACTGCAGGTTAAATAAATATTCAGCCATGCAAAAGCTGGAGATGTGGAGAAAACATTTCCACATGAAGTCTAGCGTTGTTGAAGGTGTGACCTGAAGGACATCTCCAGCCATTTCAACTGTTTAATATGGTGATACAGATGAACACTATTGAAGTTTCCATGGATCAGACTTTCACTGACAAAGAATGACAAATAATTGGAATTAGAGGGAGTATTGGTGTTTATTTTCCTCATCAAGAAAAGGATCCACTGGGTTTTACAGAAAATCGACGTTTGAAGGCTATTAAACTTGACTAAATATAATGAAAGCTTTGGAAGAAATAATTACTCAAATCCTGTCTTTGTTATGCAGTAAAGAGAAAAAAATGTCTTGACAAAAACAGTCAAACTTTTCAGTAATATGAAGCTATGTATGTTTCTTTTCACTAATGTTATATTTTGGATCTACAATAATTGGTATATAATTTTTCTACAAAAATCGGACAAATTTCTCTGTTCTATTAAAACACTGAATGTTTAATTTATTGTCAAGCAGCTGAAAAGTGGGGGGGAAAAAATCACAATTACATTTTTCGTGATCTAGACAAAAGGGTTTAATCCATGCAGGAGAATTCAGAGACGATGCTACAGGGAAAAACTAAAAGCAGCTTCTAGATTGTAGTTCTGTAGTTTAGTTTGTAAATAATCTACTTTGTTATTCAGGAGAAAAAAACTGGAAGAAAGATGATTCCCACTGCACAACATGGCCGCCACCATCCTGCATGCACCATAGAGGCCGTCCTCATTTCTCAAAAAAAAAAAAATAAATTGTAGCACAAGGAGCTAAGAAACTTTTTCCTGGATAATAAGAGGCTGATGAAACATAAACTTACCCAGCATATTGTTTCTCAAGCATAAAACTAAATGAAACAGAGTAGAAATATTTAATTGCTTAACTCTACTAAACTTAAAAGAGTTGGAAGTTGGAGAGGACAGATTTTCACCTGCTGGTGTAGAAAAAAACCATCTCAGACTCCAATAGTCTCCTCTTGGAATGAGGCATGGATGTGTTTGCTCCTTGGAGCTCAGATGAGGAATTTGCTGCATGACGGAGCACATCTCTCCCTCTTAAGGAGCGTTGTTGTATTTCATTAGGGATGAGATTCATCACTGTAGGTAAACAAAAGAGCCGTGGAAATCAGAGTTGGAGGAGTTCCTGCTCTGTTCTCGGCTCTGTCTCCTGCACGCATTTAAAAACAAACAGATCGCTTGACAGAAACCAGGCAAAGGACAAACCAAGCAAAACAACCACACACTTCCATTCTCATCTGGATTTTACACAACAGAACATCAGAAAGCAACAGAGAAACTGGCAGAAAGTTATGCATATGTGTTAACAAATGAAAACCTGAAAATGTGCGAACTTTTATATTCACAGATGCAGATGGTGAAGTTTTAAATGTATGGATTTATTCAGTGGGCCATTTATTATTGCATTATTTTCAGTCATAAAATTAAATAAAATGTTCTTTCCACTGATCTGTCATGTAAAATCCGGATGCATATGACAACAAAATACTGTGTGATCGGTTTGTGATCATTCATTTTTCTGGAACTTAAAATGACACATTACTCCCAGGAAGCCCAGGAAGTTAAACAGCCAGGATATTTTCCCCCTCCTCTTTGAAAAATGGAGCCAGTCCTTCAGAGGCCTGAACATGCGGGTCGTGACTCCGTTCTTCTGGTCAGACGTCCGCGGCGTTGCTTGAGTGAAAGGACGCCCCGGCGGTCCATTTGGGACCCGTTTCAGCTCCAACCTTGGAAGAAATGGCTCAGATAAGGACAGCAGAGAGACCAATTTAGCAGGTCACAACCCTGTCTCAGAGCGGGAAAGACACAGCGGGAGCGTGTGAGCGCTGCCGGGGGGTTCTGTCCCATGATGAGATGCTGGAGATATCTCACTGTAGCCCTGACCCTGCAGCCCAGGCTGTCTGCCTATTGATTCACGGCTCCAACACGCTGGGCCTGTCCAGCCTCCACACTGCTGTGTTCATCTACATGCTGCAGACATTTTGTAAAGAAAGACGTGCTGACCAACAATATAAAGGCTGGGACAAACAGCTGAGGCTTTCATATATGACGACGTCAACAGCTGCATGTGAGAAACAACACATCTATTCATGACAGATGTGAAAAACACGCACACACATCGGACACTGGCCGCATTGTAACCGGGCCGATAAGAGGGGCGACATGTAGGCTGTACGAGTTACAGCGTGGGAGAGTCAGAGGGAGATGTTACCACATGCTACCAGACAGTCCTGTGTGTCTTCTGCTGTATTTAACACAATGACGGTGCCTGTCTGCTGCAGGCAGCGTGGCGGCTCCGGCTGAGACAGCCGACGGAGCGTGGGACGGGCCTGGAGGAGCATGCAAGACATGGTGAATAATAGGTGGACTTCAATGAAAGCTTTGACGTTGACATAAACAAAACATAAAAGAGGCAGCAGAACAAAAAAGACAGAGAAACGGAATAAAAGTGTTACACGACAATGCAGCAAAAAGTCGGCATCAGAGAGAACTGAGGCTCCGTTCCCACAGCAGGCGAATGCGACTCAAATCCGACTTTTTATGTCAGACTGAACGGCCCAATTCAAATATTAAGAATACGGATTTGTGCCACTTCCAGATGTGGTACTAATTTGGAAACATCAGATTGTTTTCAAATCGTCTGAAAGGCCATGTGAGACACGGACAATCAGAACCAGAAGAAGCCAGACACGGAAAATCAGGATGTAAAATTATGATTTGGAAGTTATGAAAGGAGTCTGTCAATAGCTGCTTTTCCACTGAGCAAAAAAATTGTGCAAATTGGAGTTACAAAAATACATTTGCTTAATTGAAACAAAGCATTTTCAGAAAGGATTTTTGCTAAGTTTTTGCACGGAGATGAGGTGACTTCTGGGCTGCATCAAAATTAGTGTATTTTGTTAAACTGCAACAGGAACACGAGTCATGAAATCAACAACCGGATGTTACTGCTGGTGGAAAAGACAAAAAAGACGACAGGAAGTAGAAGGAGGATGATGGCGCAGGGAATTTTTTAATGACTTATCGCGTGAATTGTGTTATTCACCTGTGATTTTAAATACATTTCCTATTTAACAGAACTGCTACAATTGTGAAATTGTGTATTTTCGATATTTGCAGAATATTAGCAGGTTTTGTGCACATTTTTAATGGAAACGCATCTGGTGGAGGACATCACATCACAATCCCACCACTCCTCCCTCCGACTACACATCCAAACAAACTTCCATACAAAATTTCCAATCGGTACACAAAAAGCAGCTTCCTACGTCTTGTTGTGACAATTGCTGAATGTATTTTTAAGTTGATCCATCCATTTTTACTTCTGTAAGCAACACAATGCTGTGTCGACGTTCCTCCTCTGTCACTTTGGGGAAACCATTCATACCAGTCATAAGAATAATTTACCAGTAAAAAAAACAGATGGGATTCGTATGAACGTAACCAAAGAACTCATTCTTTCTTTACCTTTGAAGTTCCATCTTTTTATAACAGCAAGGATAATATTGACAGAATCTATGCGGATGCAGCTCTGATCAAACTTCATAAACATCCTGCCTGAGACGTTGTGAAACTGCTGACCAGAAGATACCCTCCTTGTTTAGCAGATTGAGTTTTGTGCTTTGGCAGCTGTAGGAACCCGTTTGTGGGCCGCGCCGGGCTCTCTGGGAGAGGTCAATGTCGGGGACGTCTGCCAGGTGAGAAAGGTTGGCTCAGGTTTAATCAGTGGCCGCCAAAGGTGGGGGTGGGGGGGGGGGGGGAGGCTGCATGCAGGCGGGTAGACGGGCTGGCACTGAATTCTACAAGCAAGAGATAAAACTATTCCTGCAGGGCTTCGCCGGCCAAATCCTGAGCTTCCGCTGCGGTGGAGAAACTCACGCTTCAAGACGGTTTAGGGGATTGATTTGACAGCTAATTTACAGGGAAGATTTGCATAAGACTATGTTCTAATGAAGCAGGCTTTTCCTCGCTCCCCTTTGTCTTTCTCCACTCTCTCTTTTAGCTCCATCCTTCTTTTTTTTAGACCACAGCAAATGGTAACAGATAATGTAAGCAAATTAAAGGGACAAGAGATTCAAATTGGATATCGATCAGGAGACGAAAGCCTTGTGTTTTCTCCTGTTAAAGCTCGTGTTTAAATGATTGATTCACAATGTAGCTTTCCACATCCCACTGACGTGGAGTTTCTCTGGGAACGGTAGTGGCTCTTTACCATCAATAGGCCCACAACATGGCACGCCATGCTAAGTGCTTTGACACAGCCACACAAAGAGCCCCAACTATCTGATGCCAATCTCCCAAGGTCCGGGTGTCACCCAGGTGTAGGCTTTCAGAGAGCAAGGACAAAGTCTCCACTTCAACAGCTCCACATAAAGCAGCCCGACTGACAGCAGAAAGGGCAAAATACAACTTCTGTGTCGTGTGAATGGTAAAGGAGGGAGGGGAAAATATGAGAGAGCATTTATTGAAGTCACAGAGAAGAAAATAAAGCTTCTCTTTCATCTGGGAAGCTCAAAGTGTAAGAAAAAGTAAACTGTTCACAACTGCAAAGAACGTGGAATTACACAGTTTTACTGCAAACTCCATAATACACATAAATGAAAAGTAGTCACCACCTTTCTTCCTCTTTTTTTATTTTTAAAAGGGACAATGCAGAATAACTGATATTTTCTAGCTTTCACCAGCTACACAGTAAGATAACAATGTTCCAATAAACACATTTGCTTTTCTTTTTGCTGATATATTAAGCAATGGGCTCTGATCTTTGCCTTCTTTGACCGTTGTAAAACAGAACTGCATGAAGCCTGGCATTAGCTAACTAGCATCGCAAACTAACCTGTTTCTTGTCAACCGCACGCTAAAATAAGAATGTTTTCATAAAGTGTGCATATCTTATCATCACAAAAACAAACACACAACTAAAAGTTTTGTCATATTCCATACTTAAATTTTGTCTAAAGCAACAACATATTAAGGTTGATATCAGAACACTTTGGCATTAAATTCGGCCATCTTGGATTTGACCCAGTAACCAAAACAATGTGACAAAACAACCACCAGAGGGAGTTCTGGGGAGTTTTACAAAAACTTACGAAAGGCATAAAAAAGTATGGTTAAAGCATTAAATGTACCGAATTTAATATTGATTAAGAAGTGAAAAGATTCTCTTTTCGTCATCACATATAAAACTCAAGCTTTTCTGTGTTCTTTCTACCAGGCACACAGACATAAATGTGTGGGAAACGAACCGGTCAGAGAACAGCCTGAAAGGACCCAACATGCCAGTCCAAGTGGTTGCTAACAGTCCTGGTTGATGGTTTTCTGACTCAACTTGGTTGTAATGGATTTCCAAGATGTTGATGTAAAATATGCATCTAGTAATGAACCTGTCTAGAGCTGTTCCTTTAAAAGTGATGGAAAATTGTCTGGATTTTATTTTAAGTGTTTCACCAGACACTTTCCCTGTTTTTTTTTCTCACTGAATGACGTAGGATTTTATGGCCCTTAATCTTTTTCATCATTCTGCCATCGGTAATGGAAAATAAAAGGTGAAAGTCAGAAAGATTATGAATTAAAAAGCTTTCAAGCAGAATGATAGGTTGTTTGAAAGGGAAGGTGAGCATGAAGTACATATATAAATCCTTATGTGAAGAATTCAAATCTTCACGCTCTTTTTTTTTACAGTTTGGATTTGATTTAGAAAAGGTTTCCTGCAATCAGTGATTTCCAAGCACTCTGGAGACAGGAGTAAGTGAGAGCCAATCACTGAGCTTTTTGACCTACAGGCTGCTCTTAACTTCCTCTCTTTCTGATAGCGAGAACAAAAGGGAGTAATGGTGGGAAAGATGGAGGCTTCAAAAGATCAAGAGAGACAAAGCTGGTGCTTTATATAGGGAAAGAAGAACAGAACTGAAAAAATACAGAAATAAAACATCGGAAACGATGTAAAGAGATGTGGCAGGTGGAGCCAAAAGGGTTAGAGAATCATTTGTGATTAACAGACAGCCTGCAAAAACAGAGTTGCCAACTGTCTTATTAAATCTTACACTGACTCCCCAATACAAACCGTTACTGTGAACGTCTTGATAATAAAAGCTAACAATATACCTGCATTAACATCAGTCGATGTTAGTTAATTTCACAATAATCCTCACAGCACAAACGTAGAAGACAATGACATGTTTGCTTTTCTCTTGTACTCATGGTGACAGACTGAAGGCGTCGCAGTCTTTGTTCTCATAAAAAGCAAACTGGTAGCAATTTGCTTAAGCACTTGTAAGTTGACAGAAATTCACAAAAGAACTCAATCATCAGCTGCTGCCCTAGTTCCCCTCCAAGGATACCTACAGGCACACAATTTACTGTTTTAATAAACTGCTGCCGTTGCAGCTAAAGAGATTATTTTTGTTATAGAGAATAAAAGCTCTGTTTTAATGACTGGTTCTTAATTTGTTCAGCCTGGCAGAGCTTTATAGTGAGTTTCAGTCATCTGTTCAGCTGAAAAATCTCCCTTTGTTGTTAGCTAGCAGGTCTGCGCCGTTCCCCGCAGAGCTGATGGAGACCAGAAGCACGAAATAAAAGAGTTAATATCCAGAAACAAAACTGCCATATGAAGGCTCATAAAGGATGAAAAACAGAAACACAGAGCATTTTTTGCAGACAATATGTTTATGCTTCACCTTCAATGGTAATAAAGTCAACATTTCTTTCTACTGATTTCTACTCTCACCGTGAAATCAGTTCAGTAAAAGCCAATATTGATTTCTTAATCAATGGCATCTGTTCATTTATCCGGCTCTTAGGAACCAGCCACAGGTTGACTAGTAAGGTTTTCTTCTTTATGTAGGAAAGATTGTTTCATATTCTGGAAAATGGAGAGAGCACACCATTTCAAATTCACATGCACAATACATTTTTCAAACACGTGACACAATGGCATGAATGGAGATGTGCATTTCTCCCACAGTTTCAAATCCAAAAGGCTAAACACATAAATCAAGCAAGATCAACCTCATGAACAATGCAATTTATATGGAAATAATGTAACAGAGGAACATTAGAGAGTTCAATGAAAAAGTATTTGTCTCCTTGCAGATATTTCCGGTTTTGTCTTTTTTTTCTACTTTATTTGTTTTTAAGAAACAATATGTACATTTATTTAGGAGTAGAAAGAGAAAATACAGCAGAAAAAGCAGTTTAAAATAACTATGTCACGTGTTTGCAGCACTTCTAAACATATATGGAGTGAGTTTGTTTAATGGTTTAATGAAACAAACTAAACATATTGCTCAATTCAAAAATAAACACACTTGATGTGTATAAATTTAAACAGATATAAAATGATGCATAATTATTTAATCTGATGAATCACATAAATATTGTAGTTCTATTGTGTAAAATGAGAAACATGAAGCTAGTGAACCTGAATAAAGACAAAACTGTACTGCAGCCAAACAAAGTTACTTCATAAATGCATGTATGACTCTTCCAAAGGTAAAAAAAAAAAATAACCCAGAACATCTAAAACAAAGCAGGCCTCACTTTTCTCAGGTCAGGTCAGATTTTATGATTAAACATGATTGAGTAATTAGCTGATGATTCCACCTAGACTCATTGAGAAAATACAACAAAATTGTCAAGATCCAAACCCTTACTGGTCAAAAACAAAGTAAGATCCATTTAACAATGGCCAACAAATGATGCTTGGAAGGTGTGAGTTTTGTTACATTTGGTGAAAACTAACACAAAAAGTCAAAAAATGAACATAACAAAAAGTCAATGTTGGTTTAGTCAAAGTCTGCTTGAGATGCTGACGATCTTGTATGGATCCTCTTTAGAATTAAAAATTAAAAGCTGATCATATTTTATTAGCTGATATTGGTTTAGAATGTATTTGTTTCAGTCATTTTTAATATTTACGTAAAAGTAAAAAATACTTGCATAATGCTGGAAAAAAAAACTAAAAAAAAGAAGAATGCAGAAGGCAAAACTATTACAGAGATGGATGTAAAATATTTAAATTTCAGCTAATAGAAAATGTAGGTGGAACCATGAGCTTATTACACCTTATACAGCCTCGTCAAAATCAAAGTGCATATATTTCTAAAACATATCTCTAAGCTGAGTCTCCAGACAAACTCATAAAAGAAAATAAACAATCATAGCTAAACTTTGGTGTTTGGGAAATTATTTTTATACATTTCTTTTTAATTAATAAAGACAGAAAACACGAATATGAGTTCTCATAAAAAGAATCTCTTACTGAAGTACAAAATCTTCTCATTCACTTCAAACCACTTGTATCAACACCTTGGAAGGAGTTTAATATAATAAGCCCTTCTGAGCTCTACTAAAACATAACATTTTAAAGTATGCAATGTCAGAAATATTTAATCAGTTGGAGAATCGTAAACATTTTAGTGCGACAAAAGAAGAAGAAACCTGTAAGAGGAAAACCCTTCTTCACAGCTCTGCACCAGCAGCAAAAACTCAGAGAAATTGATTTTATTAATGACATTTAAAGACGTGAGAAGTAAAAGATCTTTGACCATAAAGAAGGAGTTAATCAGCTGTGTGCAGGTCTGTTGATGACATCCCTCCATCTCTGTGTCCAGACCAGCGCTGAGGTTTCTGCCATCACCCAGATAAGGGGGAATGTAGAATGACAGGAATTTCAAACCTACATAACAAACAATGAAATTCTAATTACCAGCCAGCGCAAACAATTTTCCCTGCTGTGACATTTGGACTGTGGGACTGTTCAATTATTCATTGGCATCTCGCCTTGCTGGAAAAGAAAAAAAAAGGGAGAAAGAAAAAATTAAAGGAGCGAATGAGGCAGCTGAGGGCCTGATGTATTTATTCTGGTTGAAAACCTGTGTTGGGACAAATCTGAATAAAGCAATCATCTATTCACACCAGGACCTGTTTCAAATTCAGCAAGAACATGAAACAGCGGTGACCCTGTTTCCCTCGAAATGTCAGAGGGAGGTTGACTTCTCGGAAAGTTTAGCAATGAATTGGCCTCGGTCAGTGTATAAATATACTTTTCAGATCAGAGGAAGAAGATGTTCCTTGGCACCAGCGTAACTGAGGATTTTCTTGTAATGAAAGTCGTGTTTTAGTTCAAAGCTGAACAAATGTTATTCCAATCAGCTGAGGCTCAATGTGGGCATGATTTTGAATGCTTATCCCTATTTAAGGAAGCCACACACAGCCAAACAACACAATTACTTCAGCAACATTACACCTTTTCTCTTGTGTCGTGTTGACAATGTTTGACTGAGGGACCTTTTGTTCATATGCCTGGAAAACGGTCCTTTAAAACATAGAAAGTGTAAAAATTTATGGAAATCTACAATCATTTTTGTCAGCTGTGAGGAGGGAAGGGAACACGGTGTACAGCCAGGAAGAAGGAGTTCTGTGTTGGAGTCAATAAGGGCCAGGCCTTGGAGTAAAACACCATCCTTATTGTGTATTCTCATTGGATGACCTGCAGTCATCATCAAAATTCACCAGAGCCTATAACTTAGCTGAGTCGCTCTGCAGATAAGAGACTGCCAGCCAAACTGAAGATGAATTAACGTCAGAGGAGAGAAATATATATCTTGCCATTTTCAAACTGCAGACAGCTTTTTACTTTCTTCCTCTTCCTGCTAGCTCCCTCTTTTTTTTTCTTCGACACAGAGAAGTAATTAATCTGCAACAGCGACACGGACTAGTGGCTTTGCCTCGTGGATGGCAAAAAAAAGGACGGATTTTTCATAAACTAAAAAGTTAATAAGGAGCAGAACATTTAAAATTCCATTATCAGGGTGAAGTGTGTGTGTGTGTGTGTGTGTGTGTGTGTGTGTGTGTGTGTGTGTGTGTTCCTAACCGGCACCTTTGCTCCAGACTCCCAGGATGCAAATGACCAAAACTGTTGAAGGGCTTAAAATAAAGTGCTTTCCAAGATAGTGAGCCTCGGCCACAGTTTGCTTAATAGGGGCAGCTGAGTGGTTTTTGATAGAGGGCAAAACAGATAAATGTAGGAAAGTGATGCAGAAATGGTCACATCTAGAAGAATTCAGACAAATTCACTGAATCATTCCTTCTCTAGTGATCTGGCATTAGGCATGGGTTGGTACAAAACAGTCCTGTGTAAAAAACATAATACGGCTTATAGTGCCTTCCCAAAAACTAATACAAATAAAATGTTATCTGCTTGACTTTCAATTCAATTAAAGAAAAACTTCATCCCACAATGAAATTAGATGTTGTTATAACTCATACAATCAAAGTATCTCCAAAGAGTCATTGTAGATGTGATGTTATGGACAGAAAGGATCTCCAGTAGCAGTCAGTCTTGAAGTGAATCTAAAGAAATCTCTGACTGAAGACTGTTTCTATGATTGTTATGACACTGTTCCATTTCCACAATAATATTCCACAACATTATTGTATTATGTTATTTGGTGTAAAGCACTTTGAACTGCCTTGTTGCTGAAATGCGCATTTGATATTTTCCATTCATTCCATCAGGCGTCTCAACTACTGGATTAGAAATAGAAACAAGTTTTACATGCATAATCTAACAATCATAATCTCATGATAATGTTCAACATATATGTTGATCCAGTCAATATGTTTTATCTTTCACTTGATGTCTATGAATCCTCTGGGATCTGGGGTAGAGCAGGTTATACTGGTTGCTAGGGCTGTGTAATAATATTGATATCACGATATATATCGATATTTTTTTTCCTAGAAAAAAAATAGATAATCATTTGCAAGTATGGTAACATCCAACTGTCACCTTGTTCCCTCACTGCTTGCTTCACCAGGTCATCAGGCTTAGAGTGATTCCTTCAGATGTTCAGGTTAAAAAGGTATCAAACTATTCAGAGCAGGAACTTGGTTCACTTTATTTACTTT
>CAEGAF010083042.1:0-23088 GCA_903067075.1 Micropoecilia bifurca | reverse complement strand
ACACACACACACACACACACACACACACACACACACACACACACACACACACACACACACACACACACATTCTGACCCAGGTTTGAGCCAGAACCTGAAACAACCTTTTATTTTTGACTGCTCAAATATGCGTTTCTGACAAAAGACTCACAATTTCATTGAAAGAAAAAAATCACCTT
Organism: Micropoecilia bifurca; assembly: GCA_903067075.1. Classification (NCBI taxonomy): domain Eukaryota; kingdom Metazoa; phylum Chordata; class Actinopteri; order Cyprinodontiformes; family Poeciliidae; genus Micropoecilia; species Micropoecilia bifurca. The sequence goes on along the minus strand of CAEGAF010083042.1, from coordinate 22,909 downwards.
AGACCACTACATTCACATCTCTTCAAAGACGTTCCTAAATACAGAGACAACAGTGCCTGCCTCATCAGAACCAAAGCCCAGCATGTAAACACTCTATTAGTGTTTACATGCTGGTTAAAGGCATCATTTCTGTACCACCTTCTGTACGACGTCCCTCATTCTGAGTAACATTTCTGCTGCTATCGATACATTTCTGTTATTAAACAGTTTTTTATTGTCCTCACTGTAAACAGTTTGTCTTTTTAATACACATGCACATTTTGTACATTTTTTTAGATTAACCAACCCAGTTGCACATTCATTTGGACTGCAGTACCCTGTTTCTTTATTTAATATATTCTATCTTTGTGAGTGTCTTCTTGCTCTGATTGCCTGTCACTTTGTTGATGTTGCACAGAAATGTTCCCTTTGTGGGACAATAAAGGATGTTTCTATTCCACAAAAGGCTTCCTTTCTGCTTATACATTCAAATGTACTTCAATCAATAAAGTGTTTTTGAATTGAATTAGAATTTTTGAATAGTTTGTGCATGCTCAAACAAGGCGATATAATAGTATCACAGGAGAGCTTGGCTACTTAGTGAAAGCACCAGGCCAGTACTTCTCAAATAGTGGGTTCCACGATGAGCTGTATGGAGGCGTGAGGCAAGACGATTTTAGTATTCTCGTCCTTCATTCATGCCTTAATGACAAACAGACCTCCAGTCAATACAGAATCCAATACTTAACTGCTAAATAAAGGACAATTCTGCATTTTACAGGACAGAGGGGCAAACCTAGCAGAGCAACGCCAGGGCTGCTGGATTAGAGCAGACAGAGAGAGAGAGTAACAAGGACAAAACGAGTGGATTACAGTTGTTTTTCAGCAACATTTTGCCTTTGTTGTGGTGTATTGCAGACATGGTCATTTCAATACATTTTTAGTATTCATTAAACTGTCATATGCCATCTGTCTACTGCTGAAAATAGCTTCACTGCATTTCAAACTATACAAGTTATCCTTTAAAGGAGAAAATTATACAGTGGCAGACCTGAGACCTGGTATTTGTAATTAAGTCTCTAAAATACTTATTATACCCTGGAAATAAGTCAAATTGAAATTCTAACAAATCACACATTTTTTTTACTTTTATTTTTCATCACACTTCTGTTAAACTCTTTAGGTGATCATTCTCTGTCTTTAGTGCTGTTTAAAGTAACACGTAAAATGAACCATTCCTATGTCAAAAAGCCCTGTTTGGTCGATAACACAGACATTTTTTTCTTGTTTTCACCAGCTGACATTAAGTTCACAAAGTTGAGAAAGGTGAAAAGTGCTGTAAGAGATTACTGTATCTCCACACCCACAACCTCTGCTAATTTATTAATTCAATAAAGGAATAAATGGGTGGGATGTTGGCTGCAATACAAAAGGAAGCATAGGCCACTTGCAGTCTTGCATTAAAAAGGAACACTCTAATACCTTTTAACAGTTCAAATTACCTATTACTGTTGCATCCTTGTAGGGGGGTGAACGGCTCACTGCAAACATTAAAGTGGTTTCTATAAAGTCTTTATATAGCAACTTCTCCAAGCAAATCATTAAAATTCATCTGGATACCATAGCAACACACTTTCTTCATATGCACAGGGTCAGTTAGAGCTTGTGAAAAGACAACCAACTATGCGTACCAACAGCTGTGCCTCCCACGCTAATAGGTGAAAGGTTACATCTCAAGTTTGGTATCAGTTTTGTACTTTCCTCCAATATGTTACTCACAAATATGCATTTTTTTGTATGTGTGAAGCCCAAACACAGAGACTGCTACTATTTTCGCTTACAGATTTTTATGATTGTTACTTCTGAATATAATAGAACATTCTGAATTAATTTTCACTCTCTGGTTTAATTTTAAAAAGAAGAGCATAATTTAAATTATTGAGTTTGAATGCCAATTAATTAAATCAGCGGTATTGTACAACACTTGTGTTGCATGGGAAACAAATTAGCCTCACGCCACACATGACTTGAAGAATAGAGTTTAATAAAATGCAATTCTGCAGCGTTTGTTACTGCTTTCATGAGGCACGTCTATTGTTAAAAATATATTAAAGGAAATACTTTCCTCACCAATATTATATAATATATATCCCTTGCACTCATTTAATTACAGCCTTTAGACTTGTTTTTAGTTTGGATCTTTTACCAGACAGGATCTTTACTTTGGATTCAATTTACAGCCACCAGTGGTTTATTATATGCAATGACTTTTTCTCTAAAACCTTTTTATGCATCAAAATGTGCTTCTTGGCTTTGTGCATTTAAAAGGTGTCGTGTCACAAGTGGATTTTATCCCAGCAGATTACATTTATTTTCTATAATTAACTTTTTTAGCTGGAAACTTTTACTGCAAGCCTGGATGCAGCACATTAAGGGTTTCATGCTGATAAAAGTAACATTCAGGTGGCAGAAATGCTTTATCATGTTTTTAGACTTGGATAATATTTTAATTCAAAATTAAAATCATGTAAGAACTACTTTTTGACTATTAGAGGCACCAGTAGTTCACTTTATATAAATCCCACCTGTCAATTGGCGTATAGCTGCCAATAAGTTTTTCTTTGTTGGATATAGTACTACATACTGTGATCCTTTATCCATGCTAAGCTCTTGATGTATGAGGTTGAAGAAGAATCAGTGAGTTGAATTCATGAATTGCATTTCTTAATATCAACAGCTGGTCCACTTCTCATGTTATATTCATGAGCTACCAGGACAAAATGACATGGCAAGCAACAGTTTATATGTCCATTTGTTTGCCTCCCTGTGTATTTAAACCCACCTGTTGTCTTTGTCTCTTGTCGGGTCCTTGTCTAAGGTCTGTCAGTTGTGTGTTGGCTCTCCAGTGGAACTGAGAAGTCCTGGTCTGCCTGGCTCTTGTTCCAGTCTATAGTATGTCAGTTGCTACCGGTAACTAGCTGAGTGCCATGTTCTCTGCCTCTATCGGACTGAGTGAGCTTCAATAAATCACCATTTTCATCTACATCCTGCGTCTACCTGGATCTCTCCTCACCACCAACAAGGAAAACACAGAATTATTTATTCGTTTGTGTGTGTGTGTGTGTGTGTGTGTGTGTGTGTGTGTGTGTGTGTGTGTGTGTGTGTGTGTGTGTGTGTGTGTGAACTTTATTTTCAATCCTACTACAAAGTGTTTTCATACTTGATTTCAAATTACTGGTAATGCAAAATTTACTTTTGCAACATCTAATTACTGAAATATTTAGTTTTCAATTTGAAACGGGTAACAATTTAATCACACTTCCATGTTTGGGTGGGTGTGTGCGTGAACCTTAAAGTTTTTTTTTTTTAGCTGATTTGGTTTAATGGTGGCGAGAGCAGCTAAAATATTCCACACAAATAAGGTCAAGTCCTCATTACCATGGTAACCCACCAGTAGAGACCAGCTGGTCCATCTGTTCCTTAGCTAACTTTGAGTTGGTTTTCTTACACCTCATACCAGCTGCTGTTATACAGGATCTGAGTGATCACTCAGGCAGCAACATCCTGTTAGGGCAGTTTGCCCCGAGTTTAACTCTGAAGGTTGCATTCTTGTATAACGGATACTGCAAAAGAACATTTGTTACTACAGCTGTTTTCCCAATCAACCCTTTTGTAGCTGACCAGGTGTTTAGCACTGCTGCCACTTATTAAGAAAGTTGCTTTTCAAATAGCAGAATAAATTGTTAAGTGTGGAGTTTACAGGGTTTTGGTTTGGTTGCCGTGGCTTCCTCCACCAGCAGTAATTGCCTTTAGGTATCTTTGCATGGTTTGCTTGGGATGTACCCACATCCTCCTGAAGTTCTCCAAGATTTTTTTTCAAAATAAGACTTTTATTATTTCTTTTATTTTTTCTAATGACAATTCAGTTCATTGTAAGCAAAGTTGAATGCATTTTTTTTATGTTTTGCACATTTATTCTTGTTCATTCTGCTTGAAAACCACCAGCCATTATTTGATGATGGAATTAAGATAGATGAAAGTATGTAGATGAAATGTCTTCACAAATATTTAAATTTAAATGGAGAGAGCAAAATTTGTAAAATGTGAATTGGCCACAGTTTCAAACACTTTGTTTTAACGTTCATGGCATTTCTTGAACTCCATTAAATCAGAATTTTGTTTTATTGCCGGCCTTTAATGCGTTGCGCAACATCCATAACTAGAGTGATTTGAATTTTGTATATAAGATGGATACCTTTCTGGTTATTTTTCATCATGGCCGCCATTGTGATTATCATGTGAATCTGGGGTCCAGAACCTAATGAACTGCTTACACAACGTCTTCTGCCAAGCTTGTCTCTGGGTAACAATGGGGGAAACCTCACGGCTCACTGGAGCCATGTGTTCATAACATAGATGAGCTTTGAAAAAGAGGAAAAAGGCCAAGAAGAGGTGCTGTGAAAGCGAGAACAATGGAAAAGGTAGCGCTAGTGAGCAGAGGAAAAATCTGAGAAAATACCAGATGGCCACACATTCTGTGGCTGGCTGCTTGTTAGGATGAGTGGGAGCTGGATGAGTGGATGGATGACTCCATTTAAACAAAGTGTATGATTGGATTGTTTCATCTTCAAAATGGTAAACTGGAGATCCATGAATGTCATCGAAAGTTTCTAGTGCACCTTTGATATCATTTCAATTGTTTCAATGAGCAGCAATGATTTCTAATTCTTGAAGCCATTAAGCTGGTGAAACATCTCAAAAGGCTTCTACAACCAAAGAATACAAACGTTATTTACAATTTAAGAATAACACTATGAGCCTTGCTCACAAACATTTTTCCAGCTCAGTTCCAAAATGCTCTATTCAGTTGAGATCATAGCTTTGCTCCAATATGTCGAATTTGTCAAACCATTTTGTAACTCATTTATTGGTATCAGGACCGGACCAAGGCATTAGCAAAATGCAATCTTAGGGCCCCAGAGCCAATAAGGGCCTCCTCCTCCCAGTGGAGCTGATTTTTAATTTTTGTAACAATTTCCATGTCATCATAATAACAAAAAAACACACAATTTTTTTATGAAGTGATTTGTTCTTACAATAATATATATTTGATAATGTATGTAGAAATCATTTTTTATGGACATAAATGGGAAACAAAGTAATTGCTCCTGGGGGCCCCCTGGTGGCCGCGGTAGGTCACGCAGCTTCGCCGGTAATCCAAACGTCCAAAGCTCCGGTAGAAGATAAGTTAGCATGTCGCAAAAAAGGATGAATCCCTCAGGGAGAAAGAGAGGAAAAAAAGGAAGAATAGAAAAAAAGCCGAGATAAAGGTATGTTTTAACGTGTCTGTAATGTTTGTAATGTTTATCAAAAAGATTTGTGGAGCTGCTAATAGAAAGTTAGCTAGTTAGCTATTAGCTATCTAGCTAATTTCTATTAGGAAATAGAAACGAGCTATTTTCTAATAGCTAATTAGGAAATAGCTATTTTCTAATAGCTAATTAGGAAATAGCTAATAGCTATCTAGAAAATTAGCTACATAGCTATTAGCTATCTATTAGCTATCTAGCTAAAAGATAGTTTGGCTGTTGAATGGTTCAGTTCAACAACCAAATAGTCTTGTGTGAAACTGAATTTTAACTTTAAATGAGTTGCTTCTCATGGTTGGACCTGTATATTTCTGAGGGGTTTTTTTTGGCTTCAAAACGGCATGTTTGACAATGTTCGGTAACAACAATTCAAACTTCTCAGTGTTTGACATTGTCTAGTAAAGTGTTTTTACATCAGGCTAAATGGCTATTGCATTAATATATCAATGATTATTAATGCTGTAGTTGGCAATATTTTGTTTGCTGCCGAGGCTCATCATTTATGTGGCCAAAACAAACATTATTTTTACATCAGCTTCTAAGGAACAGGAAAGTTCTGTTAAAATCCTACCAATTCATTGTCCTTTTGGAGATGTAGTTGGGCCAAAGCTTTTATTTGGCCCAACTACATCTTGATGTCTTGAGATTTTACATTAAACCTATATTATTTCCTCATACCACCATTTATTTTATTAAATACACAATTCCCTTTTGCTGCCCAGCTAGATGTTCATACTCAACTGCTGGCATTTCTCTGACTTGCAAGATTCCCTCCATTTTCCCTTCAAATGTAGTGATGTTCAGACATGTCAAAGTTAGTTTCATCAGACTACTGAAAGTGTCTCCAAAAATTAGCATCTTGGTCCCTGAGTGCATAAACTGAGAATTTACTTTTTATTATTTTGCTTTTTCTGTAAAAGATTCTTCCTCTTTGAGGGCCTTTCAGCTTCAGGACTGAGTTCTCTGTGGATAAGAAAACTCTCCTACCAGATTCAGACACCATCTCCACAATGTGTGTTTCTGTTATTGTGGAGTTAGTATATACATTTTTTTTTTGTTTTACCAAAAGCATGTGTATATCTGGGTCTGAACAGAGTGATGGTAAGGAAGTCCCTATGTTGCTTATACTTGTATAACTTTATTTAAACAGATGGACATGACCAACATCTGGAGATTGGACCCAAATTGCCTGATCTCTTCCTGATATCTTACTTTATTTCTTTGGATTTTTCAATGATGTTACACACACAAACAGGGGATTCAAGGTGTTAATAAAAAACGCTTTTACATGTGTCTATTTAACTTGGATCTTTTGAAGTAAGAATATTCAAAGTTACAGAATAACATCGTCATTTTGGCTTTTCCAGTCATAGCAATCTTAGCATACATTTGAATTTGAAGAAAGTAATACTAAAATTATCTACTTATCTCTTTGGCATTAAGCAAAAATAAATAATTTTGCAATCCAAACCAACAGGAGAGGTTCTGGCGAAACTAAGACGGTGAGATAAAGAGGTAAGGACAGTATATGCAACTATCTGGTTTTAACTGTAGCTTTATGAACAAGCAGAAACAGAACAGTTTCTAAAGTATGTCTATAATTTTTTTACTGCATTTTATTAATTTTACATTATTACATATAAAATAATAAGTTATTTTACTTTCTTTTCTTTGATTGGGCCTATACTGAATATAGGCTACTTAAGGACATCAGATTTCCCCAATTTGAATCTATCGTCTTTATTTGCAATTCATAAACCTTTCAATTTAAAAGGGTTATATAATCAGCAAATACTTAAAATCTGAACAAAATAACTCAATGCACACTAGGGGGCATGTATGATAAAGCAACAGGAAAAGCGAGATAGGGAATAGGAATTAGGGAGAGATACAGCCTTAAATAAAATAATAAGAAGGCCGGAAGTGTCATGGAAAATGATAAATGAGAGGTGCAGTAATTGAATGATGCAGAAAGATAACTAAAACCTTCTAGGCAAAGGTTAAAGGTGAACCCATTACATGAGACCAAAGGGGGCAAAGAGTGAAGGACAGCTGATGACAGGGAAGGGGAGCAAAACAGCAGAAAGATAAAAGTAGCAGATGTAGGAGAGGGGTGGGAGAAAAAGTTGTAATTAACTTGGAATGAGGGAAGGGAGTGTGGGAAATAGAGATCAGATGGGGCAAAGGTAAAGTTGTAGAGAATGAGGTTAAGGTAAAATGGGAAAGAGAGAAGAGGATGTTTTAAAATAAGAAGGAATTGGTCAGGACAGATCAAGTCAGAGTCAAGAGAAATCAGAGTATATAGCAAGTAAAATATACATGGAATATCTTTACTTTTATGGGGAAAAGAAAAAAAATTATCATAAGATGGAAAAACCTGTAATGAAACCGGGTTGGTAACAAACAAAGGAACCTCTGGATTTTAAGCAGGTGAAGGAGCAAGAATAGAATAAACTGAAAGATGAATTTACACGGGAGTTAAAGGAGGTAGACGAATGAAAGCCATACAATAGTAAAAATGAGGAGTACAGGATAAGGAATGAGCAGCAAATGTATAATGTATGCTGTGGCAGAATGATAAGGAAATGGGTGGTTGAATGTCTGTGAGGGAACAAATGGATGAATGGGTAGATGATGACTGAATGGTGAAATTTATGGATGAAAGTTTTGAATGAAAGTAGAGTGGCCAGAGAATTGAAATGAGAATGGAGGCAGCTGAACACGGTGATTAGCTAAGCAGATATATGACAGCGGCGGAAAATAAATGAATTTATTTGTAGGAAGTATTGAGGAGAGAAATATTTGACAAAAAATATTGACTCATGTTGATCTTATTGCAATATAACAGTGATTATGATGTCTTGTCTCTTGCAGTTCATCACGTCAAAGGACTTTTCCCTTCCTGCTCTGTTTGTGAGAGATTGTGTCCCCTGGAACTATACATCTAGACTTGTTAAGCTCATTCTGTATCAGGCAATTTACAGCTTGGTCCAATATGCTGACAGTGCTTAATACCTGCTGCAAGGAGAGCCTTAAGGCCAGTGTTGACTTGACATATTTGACGTGTGCATATATCTTTTAAGGCTGACACTCAGGCAGACGGTAAAAAAAAAAGGATGTCACACAATGGCTTCTTAAAAATATTACTTGAATCGGTTCAGAAATAAGTTTTAGCTTATTTGATGAACATCTTGTTTACAGACATACACAAACACATCACTGTCTGATTAAATTAGGACTAGAATCTGATGATTCACATTCAATTAGACTGAATTGGTGATATTGTTGATCTGTCTCTCTAGAACACCTGGTTCAAATCATAGCATTACCTCCTGCATCAGATCAAGTGTTGCAGAAGGTGTTAATCACCCATTTATTCAAGCCAGGTGTGTGGCAGAAGGAAAACACAAACATGGAGGGTGGTGGCCTCTGAGTGCCAGGATTGAGAAACATTGGATGGACCCAATATTGTGTCACTTATCAGAACTTACCAGGACCAAGACTGCCCCCTTTAACTTCAGATAACTCCCTTTTCTTACCAAAAAGCAAATTGTAAGATCACTGTGCTGACTTCCACACAATCCTTGGTGCATAACAATCACAAATTTCACAGCTTGAGTTCAATCAAGCCTCTCCTGCATTTGTTAGGAAACATCCACAAACAGTGACAACCTGCTGTCACAAGATCTACTGACCAGAACCGATAAAACAGCCAGTCAGCTGCTAGTTGGAGCAGATCTCAGACTCCTTTGACTCAGATGTGAACTTATTTACTACAAAACTCTTGATAAATTTAGTTTAACAGATTTTAAATAAGTAAAGTTGAATAAATACTGTATAACACCAAAAACCTACATGACAGACAGGTGATGTTGTACAGTTCAGCAGTAAGACTTGCTGGCAATAGTCAGCTGCTCTTTGCATCTTTATTGCTCACAAAGTGCTACAGAAAGGTGAGGAAAAAGTACAAATTAACATGGGACATTTTACAGCAGTGAAAGCTTTCTGCACCCATTTTAGAGGTGACAATGGAGGCTGTCACCTCCAAAAGTAGCGAAAATAAACTTTACATTAAAGGGACTCTTAGTCACCCAATATGTCTCCTACTTCTGATGTACCTGTTTTAAATTCTTTTCCACTAAGAGTTTTATCAAGAACTTTATTAAAACATTTGACCGATAATACATTGTTTCTTTAAATGATTGCCACAGTTATGTGTTTAATTATTTTATAGTAAAAATATTGTTTAATAGAATGCAAATAGTGACTTAAAACTGTGCTGTTTGAGAGTAGCCATGTTGGTTTTACAGTAAGATTTTCAAGAAAATGAAAATAGAGGTAAAGAAATTGTCAAAATATTGTATATGTTCACTGATTTTACTTTTAATAAATGCTCTAATAATCTGATATGAATGATAATGTCAATTCTAAATGCAAACTAAGTTGTTTTTGTGTCAGTCATTATGCAAGATTTATATTTGCAGTTAGTACATAGTTGAATGCTACCTTAGGAAAGTTCCTTCATCCTTTTAATGTTATTATCATTTCAGCTTTCGGACACATAGATGTTGATTTTTGAAGAGCTTTGATGAGTAATACATTTTTATAAATTAAAAATATATTTTTATGTAATATTCTTAATAATTAGATCAAGAGCAGCATCAATTAAGTTTTTAATTTTTTGATGCTTTGTCGAGAAACTTGTGCTGCTATTAGTTTTGTTTATGGGTCTTTTTTTATCCCTTTTTATCTTTCACAATCACATTCAACTTGGCCAGATTGTTAGATGACCTTGCTACTGAAAATGTTCCCCCATTTAGGTTTTCCTTTCATTGTCCATGCATTTTGCAAAAAGCCATCCAATTAACTTTGCTGCATTCTGCTGAATCAGGACAATCAGTAAGATTCTCTAAAGTTCCTCAGGCTGCTTTGTTTTTCTGTCACGCTGTCATTAGTGTTGCTGCTTCCAGTCACAAACTGCCAAACCATCTCATTCTTTTGAACTGTTCACTGTGGTGCAGCTTCATCGTGGTTCTGTCTCTAACTATCATGGTTTCAGAAACGCTTTAGACAGTTATTGTTCCAGTTCTTGATTTTTATAAATGATTTTGATTTTTATAAGATATTCTGTTAAAGGTTACCCTTTCATTATGTCTCCGTCTGAGTTATATTGATTGCTTGCATGTCAATGTGTTTAAAATCTCAGTAATATAGTTAATCATAAAAGGATTATTGCTTCATGGCTTCTGTTTGCTTGAAATAGGCAACGGGAATGAATCCTGCTTCAGGTGGTAAAATATCCAGTGTGTTTTCAGATGCAGTTGCTCTGGGAGAGACTTTGTAGGTACTAAAATATGACTGTAAGGCAAAACCAGCACATTTTTTTAATAAAGGATGTTTTATGGAGCTTTATGTGACATGAAATTTAACTAAAAACCAGAGGTCAGTGTGTGTCCATCTTAGATCTCATACTTTGTTTCTGGCATTAGAAACTGAATGATTTCATTCAGTCCCAGAAGAAGATATGAAATATTCTCTGTGTGATTAACGGAAACATTTAAATGAAATGCATTGTTTGTTTTATTATCTTTTTTATGTGATTGTCACAAATGAAGTGTTTGAAGTCATTGATGTTTACCCAGATTTATTCTATGTAGAACAAATACAAGCTTGGTACCTTCGAAAGCAGACATGTTGTACTTGATGTTGGTTTCTCTCTTCACATTTGAATATGTGCCCATAAAAGGTGTATTTGGATACACTTTTATGTTACAAAATAAATAAACTTACTAAACTTAATAAAAAAAAATACTTACCTACTTATTAATATTTGAGAATCAGACTCTTTTTCCCCTGACCTTTAAAATTTCTACAAGCTTTCTCCCCTGAGGACACATGTAACTCCTAAATAAACAAAAAAGCTAACTTGTAATGCTGCAGAGAAATCATATTTGTTTTCCAGAACAATTTGAGCTGAAATTATAATTGAATGGGCTTATGGGTTGATGAAGGGCTGTTTTTACAAGTATTTGTTTTACAAGGATGTAATGCTAATTATCTCTTTAAATATGAACTTGTAAAATGGCAGAATCAATTATAAGCCACAGTTAAGTAGGCCAAAATACAAGAAAATATGTTTTTAAAATAAATTAAATTATTGTATTGAAGTAAAACGACTGGAGTCAAAATAAGCAAAAACAGCAGTATCTGGTATCCAATATCCACAAGATTCAAAAGGCATGAAGAAATATTGCTCAAGAACACTTTGGAGCCTGAAAATAGAAAAACAGACCAACGAGACAAAAGAGTAAATAAATAAAGAAGCCATAACTTCTGTGCAATACCATAAACATATGAATTTGAAATGATACATTTAAAAAAGATAAATCAGCAAGTTATGCTTTAGACATTATTCTATATATTGAAATATATAGTGTACCTGCTCAGCTATTGCAGGCTTAATTTAAGTAGACATTAAATGTGCTGTCATTTTTCTTTTTTATGTTTGTTTGTTTTATGCTTGTTGCCAGCACTTTGCTTGCACTTACAATGACAGGTTCTTTGAAAAGGTAGTAAAGCGCTGTCAACTGATCTGAACAATGTTTAGGTGTCTGTTTTGCAGGAGTGTTTTGTCTAAAAATAGGATTGATGCTAAAGCTAAGTTCACATTTCCAGTCAATGTGGCCTGGTGCATCAGAAACAGCCAACTAGCTGCAGAGGGTGAGGTGAGGTTGAAAAACATTTGGTAGAATCTAATTATGCCAACACACAATTAACATGACTACAATGTTAAAGATTCTCTATCAAATTAAAATCTGGATTCTCTTTCATATTGTTAATATTTACTCAAATCTCAAGAAATATGTTTGTAAGATTAAAATTTTACTCTATACCTAAAACTGCAAGGGATATGAATGAGCCTGGACTTAACTATGCCAATGAAAAAGTTGTTGGTGGTTTTAAACATTAACAACACAAAGAAGCATTTGTTCAATTTGAATAATTAAAATTGTTTTTGAAAAAGCATGAGTTTTTATTGATAAGTAAACAATAAGTATATTAATATATTTTTGCATTTCTGGGATTCAGTTTACTTGAAATTAGTAATATTAGTCAATATTTTATATTGACTTCCTCTGTGAGCATTGATTTTGTAAAGTGTTATGATGATAATGTATTTCAATGGAGATGTAAAGAAGATCTGTCACATCAACCACCAGTTAAGGGTAAAAAAAAAAATCTTAGAATGTGTTTTTCATTTACCTGTCCACCAAAAATAATTTTCTATTACAGTATACTTGTTCTGTTCATATGTCCCACCTTTTTTATTTACTCACTCAACACACCATGTTCAAGTACTACTCTGGAAGAGACACTACTTTAAATGTCAGATTCTTACACTTCAATTCACACATAAAAAAGCAAGTGAAATGTATTTTCTTAATTCAAAATATGCAGACCAACAGTCTCTCAGCTTTGGCCGCACTAATTCATCAACCAAAATGTCACATCAGGGAGTGGAGAGTAACAATAATATGTTCCACCTTCGGGGAATGTCAAAACCAAAAGTTGGGTGCCTGGCTGGATGTTGAAATCCTGTGGAAACAGAAACCGGGTGAATGGCAGCTAAATGATGAAAGCATTATCAAAAGATTTTAGGCAAATAGCTCTCCGGTGTTTTTACTGTGCAGCTTTTTTATGCTATGTACAACTTTGCTTTTAAGCAACGTAACAACTGCTGTGTTTATAAGCCACCATCTGAAAGGCCTTTTTGTCGGAACACAAAAGATGACTATTCACCTCAGTCCCAGTTAATGTATTCTGAAAAGGAGTCACCAAGGCAGCAATAAAGGTGGCCGTAACAGTGCCTGATATAACTTAAAACAGAAGAAAATTAATTTTACATCTGATTTTCTAAATCTTATGTTTAAGTTCATTTTACCTTCATATGTTACATTACTATTTCTATAGTCTATGTGTTTTTTCAACTCTCAGGGCTCCAGCATCAGACATTCACTGGTCTGGGTTTTTTCCAATATGTATGAATTTTGATGTGATTGATGCTGAAACTGCACAGCTGCAGCTCACAGTTTATTTACCTTAGCTGTGTCTTATCTGAAACACTTTTTTATCTGATCAAATTAAGTGCAACTAAAACTTTTAAGTTTAGAAGATGTGTTTCACAAGAAAAGCAAACATGTAAAACATTGGTCAATTTCAAATCTTGTGTACAAAATTCAGTACTGAAATATAGGGGAAAATATGGATGGAGAAAGACAGAAGCCTATTGTCTTAACTCATCAGAAAACCCTAAATAATTTTTACCAATGGTTTCTTTATGTCACTAACAGACATCTTTCTATTCCTTTTCAATCAAAATGTCAATTTGTTGACATTTTCTCCTTATAAAAAGAAGCAACAAAAATGTTCTATCTAGTGTACATCTAGAAATTTCTGCTACAAGTTTTCTATATGAAGACTGAATTAATGCAGTACGTTTTAACTGACCTCCATAGACAGATTAACTGGATTCGTAAAAGAGGAGGACATGTTTATTGTTTTTTTTAAAAAAAAAAAAAAACAACATATTTTTAGGTAACAAAGGTCAATAGAGCAGAGACCCTCTGGAAAGATGAGGCTATTTCCAAAGCTTTGTATTTGATAATATATTGTTAAATACAAAGAGCAAGAAGGATTGTAGATAGTAATAATTAGGGATCGTTGTGTTTGGAAAGACACTCATGAAATAATTACTATGAAGATTAAAAGAATACATGACACAACAGAGCTATGACTAATTTTTAGCTTTGCTGCAGTATTGAAAACAAGGCCTGGAGTTATTATTCTTTTTCACAATTAACAGTGAAATTAACCAGTTCCTCCTTTGGGAAAGAATTTATTATGATATCTTATTAGACTGTTATTTTCGACTGGAGTAGGTAAAATTTGTCTACATGAGTGGAATTGCCCTTTTGTTTTCAAATCTCTTGGGAAAAAACACAACAACTTTGAAGTATAAATGGTTCTAAATTATACCAACAAGACGGTCTTCTCTGACCCGGTCGTCTTCAAAACGGGTCATTCTTTTGACCTGCTTGGTTTGATGGAATTTGAGGTACAGGACTAAACTGGCTCTGGTCTTATCGTTCAAACAGGAGTATTTATGTAAACCTAGGACTGTTTCTCCTCTGAACTATGGGATCCACTAGGGATCAATATTAGCGCCTGTTCTTTTTGCCTTGTATCTGCTGCATCTTGGTTGTATTTTTAAAAAGCACAAAGTTTCTTCTCATTGTTTTGCAAACATTCAAATCCATCTACATGTAACTACAGCTGACAGCCAGTCTGTTGTACGTTTGTTATTCATCCATCTTCTTACACCCTTGTCCCTCAGTGGGATCGGGAGGATTGCTGGTTCCTCTCCAGCTTACGTTTCAGGCGAGAGGTGGGGTCACCTGGACAGGTAGCCAGTCTGTCGCAGGGCAACACAGAGATACACAGGACACACAACCATCCACACACACACACTCACACCTATTTGGAGAGACCAATTAGCCTAACAGTCATGTTTTTGGACTGTGGGAGGAAACCGGAGTACCCAGAGAAAACCTACCATGCATAGGGAGAACATGGAGACTCCATGCAGAAAGACCGGGGCTGGAAATCAAACCCAGAACCTTCTTGCTGCAAGGCAACAGCTTTACCAACTGCTCCACTGTGAAATCCCAAATTTTATATTTATCTCATTAGATTTACTAATCTTAATTTTATTTCTATTTTTTCAGAAATAGAAAAAATTGAAATAAAAGTTCTATTTTATTTCTATTTTATGTTGTGAAGCCTCACATTTTGTTGTGTGGTGCTTTACAACAAAGTGATGTTGAGAAGCACTTTGGTCAGCTGAGGCTGAGCAAACTTTGACTTGACTACGATGTTAATCAAACGGTTTCCACTGTCTATAGTTGAATCAAATACCACACCATCCAAAGGGACCAAGGCTGGTACTGAGTCATAACTCTAGAGAATCAATTTATTAAGGAATAAAGATGAGGTTGGCCCTGACGCTGTATTGGCAAGGAGAAATAATACCATTGGATTAAAACAATCTTAAGAAACAAATTTCTAAAGCGTAGTTAATCCTCAGTGTTAAAGTACTGAGGGGTTCAAAGCAAGCAGGATAATAAATACTGTTAAAACTTTAGTCTCTGTGCAAGTTGTGTCTAATATATAAGCTGCTTATATATCAACATTATCTAGTTCAAACTCTAGATAATGTTGATATTCAACTCAACAGAAACTTCTCAGTTCTCAGTACTGACTCAGAGACAAGTACCCAGGTGGATGGTATAATACAAGCAAGTTTGTAAATGACTAATTTTCATATGTTTCAGCACCATGAAGGAAAGAAGAACAGAAAAAGCTAACAACCCTTCCTTTAGTACAACCGTTAACCCTTTCTTCCCCCTTTAAATTGCATGTTTAACATTGACAACACTTAAGCTTTGTCCTTTTTCTCTCCATTATAAATGTTCCTGAAATAACAGACTGAACATCTGGGAGTCAACACCTCTTTGTCTGTGTGTTGCATTTTAAAGTTGAACTGCCAACTGTAGCTTTTTCTTGTTATGTGGGATATTTAAAGGTTTTTGACGATGACAACAGTACAGGAAGTGACATACCACTGCTAAGATAGTTTTACCATTTGATATTTTCAGACATCCTTATAATAACCCCTTGACAATTAATCCTAAGGAAGGAGGTAAAAAAATAAATGTTCTCAGCTGTGGTTTTACAATGTCAATTTCATAAGGGAATGTTTTTTATCTATACCCCAGAATAACATCAACACAATTCACAGGTTTACAGGTTTACTGGATGACTGAATGATACCTTGCAATGATTTGGAAGATGTGTGAAAATACTTTTTCTCCTCTCTCATTCCTTTTCTCCGTGACAGATTTCTTTTCAGTCATTTTCTCATTTTCACACTTGAAAACTGCAACACCATCTTAGTTTTCTTTTAGTTTCTTTCTCAATAGGCAGAAACACACACATGCACGCATACACAAATACACCTACACCTTCAGAAATAGAGGCAGAAGCAGCCTCACTGAATCTCTTAGCCCACATGTTGATAATGTCACCTCTTCAGTGTTTCTTTACCTTGTGCTAACAATCAAACAGTTTCTCTCTTCTTTCTTGTCACCTTCAGTCTGTCTTTATTCTGGGACCAGTGGGAGGTTTGAGATGAACTTCCATTCTATGTAATTGCAATAGTTAATGGTGCCACACTATAATTTCACTCTTATATCTGGAGGGGGAAGAGAGTTCACAATCCATTAATATCACCACTCTGAATGATAAACTGCACTGAGCAGAAATATTGAATGGCAGGTCACCAACATGGCAACAAAGTGCATCAAATAAAGAGACTAATGTTGTAACATTCTAACTCTGAATGTTGACTGGCCCAAGTCAAGTTTCACGTAAGTTAAATATTGTCTGAATTTTGGCTTTGGCCAGAGGCATAACCAGGCATCGGTTAATAAACAGATTAAGTAGATGTAGCAAAGAGGAGTTAAAGAAAAGCTAAGCATTGCAGCAGAGAAGAACATGGCCAATCACTTTTTTTTTTTTTTTTGCATATAGATTTAACCAAAATCAACAATATTGTAACAACAATAAATCGAGTTTGCTAAAAGATGACCAGGAAAAGAAAAAGCATCTGTAAGGCTGGTATGTGTGCAGAACCATAAGCCTCGTATTTTGGTAGGATTTTTATGTCAGACACATGAATATGATTTGTTGAAAACCATTCTGTGTATTTAGTGTTGCTGTTCTGCTGAAAGTAAAACCAACCTCCACCCCTTCTCAAGTCTTTAGCTACCTCTCATGTTTTTACTGCAGTATTGTATTTAACTTAATCTGTTTTCACATCAACTCTTGAGGTTTATGGTTGTAAAGTGACAAAAATGTGGTAAAGTTTAATGAGCACTTTTACTTTTACAAGACACTGTGTTTTAGCAAACAGTCTAATTCCAATTTTCCCACGAGGAATGTCTATTGCATTTTGATACAAAATTGTTTCTTGCAAAAGTGCTTTTATTTTTGCAACTCTGTTCAGTTTTGGAATAAGAATTCAATGTAACTAAATGTGAAAAAGTAAAAGTGTGTGAATATTTTCTGGAAGCTTCCTAATATTATTATTATTAGTAGTAGTAGTAGTAGTAGTAGTAGTAGTAGTATTATTCATAAAACTACTTTTAGAAAATTCTAAGTTATTTGTTATTGTCAAATGAAAAGGATAATCTCTGCTCTGACTTTCTACGGAAATCAGTTGCCAAATGTCGATAAAAGTATGTGAACTTTTAATTAATAAGCTGTGATGTCAGGCTTTGATAGAAATTATTCAACTTTTTTTTATTATTTGTTGTTGATTTCTTTGGAGACGGACTCACATTCACAGTAAGTCTCAGTGGAAATTTAAGAGACGTAACAGTGGACTTGTTACAGAAACACTTCCATCACATTTAAGCTTAGGAGGTATTTTAGTTGGCCAAGATCATTTCTGCAGCGAAAAATCCTAATAAACATAAAATCTCTAAGAACAGGACAAACTACAGCTGACTGACTGCAGCTTTCAGTTTTCAAAATGAATAAATGCTTCCCATGATTTTGTTTCCCATTAATGGCTTTGAAAACTATTTGAATTTATTGACTAGTATAATGTGTTTTGGAACAAAATCACAACTTAAAAAACATAATCACATTAAGCACACAATGTATAAAAGTAAAATAGAATAACAATAGTTATGAGGGAGAGACTAACCTTGGAGCAGATTGTTTTTTCTATAACTGCTACACCCTGTCTTGAGTGGCAGCACTATGCAGATTAGTTTGGCAGAATCAGCATCAATGAGAAGTATTTGAAGGAAAGCAACTGAAGATTTGAGCAGATGGTCAGTAAAATTTTAATGCCCAGGCCAAACTAAACTGTTGCTGGTGGTTGGCTAAATCTCAGGGTTATAATCAGTGTTATGTAAACTGACAAGTGAGAGTGCAGCTGCTGCTGCGCGTCTGCTTCCACCCAACAGCTCGGCTCCTGCACTGTCTCCATGCATATGCAGAGTGTTTTCATCTGAAGGCATCCGCATGTGTTGTTAGTGATTTAAGATGTGTGGAAGCACGGACAGAAACAAAGCAAAATCAAATTAGAGTAAACCAGAGACGCATTCAGTACAATGAAAGGAGACGCAGCATTTCGTAGTTTGGATTTCCCCTTTCGTTGGTTTATATAAGTATGCAACAGCTCCAACGACTGATTGCTGCAATTACTTCATTTAATTATTGGATGCACTTCTTGTTATGGCCACAAGAGGCCAGCTGCAAGGAGCTGAGTAACAAAAAAATTACAAAAATATAACTGGCAGAAATAAAATGTAAACTAGCTGAATTCTCTTAATTAAACAGATGTAGGCTTTAGTCATTCACTGATTTTTAATCCAATAATAACTGAGGCTCATTAATGATTCAAAATACATAATGAGTAAGAAGAATCATGCATAGGTGTAATTTGATTAGATTTTATGTATGTAGTTATTTATGTCATAGAGATTTTTTTCAGGCCCAGTAATAGAGATATTTTTACAGTGTTCAGTCCAGGTACTTATAGATGCAAGACTGGGGAGCCACCATGTGCTCTAAAGAAAACACATTAAGAAGGAGAAGAGCTACAGGTTTGCACACTTGTTTACAAGCAAATTGGAAAATTTTAAATTGAGATTATTTAGATATTTAAAAAACATAACGGCAAAGAGGGAATGATTTTATTGTGTGACCATTGATAACCTTTGCTCTAGTATTAAAACAAATCTGAAAATGTAACTTCTCTTTTTATATTGAAAAAGATTATTAAAAAGGTTATTATTAATTTCAGACAAATATCAACCTTCTCAGAAGTGGACAGCTTAGGAAAGTTATTATATAGTGTCAGAAAATCCCTGCTGCTAAAGTTAAGTCTGATGAAAATTCTGAATAACTAAAGATATATTGACTACCTCACCATATGTAGCTGTACATTAGTTTGATTAAAAATGTACGCTAATATAGTCACAAGAAATGAAGGATAGATAGTGATGATATGCTCCAAAAGCCTGATATATTAGCACTTCACTTGACTG
The DNA here is from genome assembly GCA_903067075.1 of Micropoecilia bifurca. NCBI lineage: Eukaryota > Metazoa > Chordata > Actinopteri > Cyprinodontiformes > Poeciliidae > Micropoecilia > Micropoecilia bifurca. The sequence goes on along the minus strand of CAEGAF010083042.1, from coordinate 3,381 downwards.
AAGTAATCAGGTCACCATAAACCTTATGCCAAAAACAAAAAAGCAAAACATTTAGTGAATGAAACGTCTTCCCACTTATCTGAGAAGAATTACAAGAACATTTTGAAAAGAATTTACCCTTGTACAGTGCAAGATTATGAACCATGCAACTACAAGCACATTAGTCAAAGTACTTCAAGGGAATGTAGGACAAGCACTATTCTTCAAAAAGGACTTGCAGTCATGCACACCAGCCCTCCAGTATATGTTTGCAATCTTAGGTGGCTGCAAAAGCACTTCATCTTAATAACTGGTTCTTAATGAAATTGCTCATCATTTGGAGGCGCAACCTTGATCTACTGTCACAACGATGTCTGAAAAATCCCAGTCATGTCTGTTGAAAGTTTTGTAACTGTTGTCATTATTCCCAACAATATCAGCTCATTTCATTTTTAGTGACCATGGTAACTAACGTTAACTCTTGTGCCCTGATTTTTTTCAACAGCATTATAAGTAAATGTCCAGTGTCAGTCATATAGACCTACAATATTAGTATGTAATCTTGGCACTTCAAAAAGCAGAAAGTATTTTAGTACCTGCAACATAAAAGTGTGGCACATTGGGGCCGAGTCTCTCAATCAATGTACAGAACTTTTGAAAGAAACAGTCTAATATAATTTGTGACAAATTCTTGTTGAGGTTTTCGTTTGGCCTTAACATATGTAACTCACCATTTCAATGCTATGAAAGTTACTAGAAAAACCTGCGCCGTAAACAACCATCCTCCACTGCGAAGACAGAGGTGCTGATCAGAACAAGTAGGCTATTAATGTTAATTCAATATTTGTAAATCTGGTCAACAAGGACTGAATGGCTTCGTTCACTTCCCAAACAAAGTTTGCTAAAATACAGGCAAACTATAATTTGCACAGAAAATTGACATCGCTGTTCACTGATTGGCCCAGTAAAAAAAAAAAATCTACCAGAGGCAATTGAGTCCAGGAGACAAAGTCCAGACTGTGCTGGATGCCAGAATTTTACAAGCACAGTTGCACAATGAGGCAATGGTCAGGCTAATTCACTCCATACTTCTAAAATTAGATTCAATGCTGCATGTTGTTTAAATATAGGTTTTGCCAGAATATAAACTTAAATGTATCCTGTGATATATGGATATATTTTGGACGTTGTGAGTGTATGCGTCTTCACGTACCTTTGCATGCGTCACACTGGACTTGACCTCGAACGGTGAGTCAGAGAACATGCCAACTTCTGCTGATTGCAGTGAGCAGCTCACAGAGGGGGGGGGGGTCTGCTTTTGTCTCCTGTAGAAGCCTGATTTATTCTTCAAGACGACTGATTGAGGCAAGTCACTCCTAATTCCCTGCTGGATGGCAGCTACCAACTGCCGTCACAGTAGTTTTGTGTGCAGTAGTAAAACTGTGTAAGGACAGGTGTGCAGCAATGTAACTCCATTAACTTCTGACAACTCTGGCTGACTCTAGTGTTTTGTTCATTCATTTTTCTTTCTTTAGTTCTGTGAGCAGCAACAGTTTGATTGATTGAGGTTGTTTAAGAGGATGAAACATAAACCATTAGGATAAAAATTAAATCCACCTAAGCAAGTTTAGGTCACAGGGCAACAGCAGTGTTATAAGCCCATGACGCATTGAAATTTAGACAAAGAGTTAAAAAGGGTGAAAACAAATGAAGCTTTGCTGCAGTAATTGAGCTGAAGTACACCACCTGTGTTTTTCACTCTTTATGACCTGCTGAGCGCTCAGTTAGGTGCAGCTGGAGGTCTGTGGTGCATATTTTCACATTAGCATGTCGTCCTCTATGCCAGTCCAAAACCTTTAGCATATCTTGACATTAGTGGACTGTTTACAGGACACGGCATGAACCTCTAGTCTCAATTTATTGTCAGTCATTGTTCACAATGTCTTGAAAAATTATTGATACTCATTTTTGATGGTTATTCATGTTGCAACTTCGAGCTTCTTTCATGGTTGGACTCTGACAGCTATTTTAACATGTGAATGAGTCGTTCCTCTCTAGGTCTGACTGTATCCTGCATGTTGTCCTCTATGCCAATCCAAAACCTTTTGCAGGCTCTAAATTTACCAGGTTTATATTTAATGTTTTTAATTGCATGTTGTTTAACCAGATGTGTCTTCCGTTCGTCTTTGACCTGTCTGAAAAAAAATATATTGCCTGTTTCACAGTTTGGATAGAGTGATCAGGGTTACTTGCATATTTGGTCTTTTACTGATAAGGGTTTTTTTGCTACTCTTTAATAAAGGCCATATTTGTGGAGTGCGTAACTAATAGCATTGCTAACAGATTGTTCCTCCTGAGCTGTGAATTTCTGTAGCTCCTCTGGAGGTGCCATTGTTGCATTATACTCTGTCCATTTTAGATGAATTATTGAACACTTCTCAGTGAAATATTCACAACTTTGAAAAATGTTGAATAAGCTAACCCTGCTTTAAACCTTTGTACAACTTCATCGCTGATCTATCTGGTGTGTTTCTAGGTCTCTCTAATGGTATTTATTCACTAAAGTCCCCAGTAGATCCTATGAGGGCTTCACCAAGCAGCAGAGACACAAGTGGACTCCATTTACATATAAGGTCACCTCTGAAGGTCATTTGTTCCAGTGGGTTTCATTTATATACATGAGAACAATGGTGGTTTTCTTACACGTCATAATCATGCACTGTTTTGACCTATAAACTCTATACGATGTCTTTAAGTTTCTGGTTGTAAAAATATGTAAAAGAAGTGAATTTAAGCATTTTAAGGCTCAATGTGTTGCAATGCATATAATTCTGTGATGGAAAAGCAGTTTAGTGCAGAGGTGTTGGATCATGTCATTGTGGAACAGTGGTTTGGTAAGGTGACTGGGAAAAGGTTATGGTGAAGAAATGGTATCATGTCTGTGAAAACAAGCTGACCTGCTGATCTAACACTCAGCCCACTAATCCACAGGACTGTCCAGGAAATGTTACAAATTGTTGGACACTACCTTTTTTTTTTTTTACCAAAAACAATTCCAATGAACAAAATTGTAATACACATATGGAAGATTGCATCATGTGCAATATCAATCCATCAATCAAATTTTATTTGTATAGCACATTTCAGCAGCAAGGCATTTCAAAGTGCTTTACATAATTAAAACAGTATGACATTAAATAAACAGTGTGGAAGAGAAAGAGATTTTTAAAAAGAAACAGTGAGAAAGAGAATTAAAAAGAAATTAAAAAATAAAGAAAAACATTAAAGAGATTTTTAAAAGAGTTTTAGTTAAAATGCTGTTTAACAAGGATTCTCAAACCTCATAATACAAAATACTTTAAAAAACCTAAATTAGCATTACACAATAAAGGATCGTTTTAG
>CAEGAF010083040.1:0-22503 GCA_903067075.1 Micropoecilia bifurca | reverse complement strand
ATATATAAATGCTTATATATATTTTTTTTTTTCTGAACATGTATGCCATGTTTAAATGCTTTAATATATATATATATATATATATTTTTCTTTTTTTTTATTTCTGAAATGACAATGCTACACATCATTGCACCATGAAGCCACCCCTCTTTTGCCATGAATAATAGTATAAATGTGGGTTTTAAGGACAGATTGGAACTTTACTTTTTTATCTAGTTATCAATGAGAATGCCACTCCAATTTTGTTATGTTCTACAAACATAATGACAAAAAAAACCAAAAAAAAGTATGTCTTGTGTCTTTGAGACCAAAAAATAAAAATAATAACCTTATGTTTCTCTCCTTTGTCCATCTTTACAACAGATTGGTCCTAATGGATACTACTTTGCTATTGATCCCAACGGATATGTTCTGCTGCATCCCAATCTCCAGCCAAAGGTAATGGCATGTACATTTCCATATCCTACTGAATTCTAAAATATTCTTGCTCTTCCACACAGCTTCACTGTAACATATTGTTAGAATATATTATGTAGCCCAGCAGATGGCGAAGGTTTATTTTTTTATTTTTTATGTTTTTTCATATATTGGCAACAGATCAATCGTCATAAACAGAATTTATTCCCAGCAAGAATATAACTGGATGTGATCAGGCATTAGATGATGGCTGGGAGGTCACTTTTGCCATATTGGATTTCATAGCTATGGAGACCTGGCAGTTAACTGGCATATATGTTTAGAAATAAGGGATAAAACTAAACTAAGTGGTACATCTTTCAAGGTAATTTTTCAGGATCTCTAACTAAATTTGTGTTGTTGCTTTTTTCATATTCCTTTAAAAAATGTCTAGTTGTGTAAATATATATATATATATATTTTTTTTTTCTTTTTTTTTTTTTTTAAATGCTTATTATTTAACTAGTAAGTAAACATACAATATGCTGTAAGCTAATGAAAATCTACTCAACATTAAAACGTTGAGGCCTCCCTAAGGCCCTGAGTTTTCTCACAATTTGTCAGATAAATGCAACTGGACTTTCAGCCACTGGCACACATTAAGATACGACCCCGTAAAAATTAGCCCTGACCCCACCAGAGTTTCCAGCTTTCTTTTCAACAAATCCCTTTGCAGCTCACTAGCTTCAGCCTCAGGCATGCTCGCACTGACAGGTTGTATAAGGGCCATGTGTTGCCCAGAGCTTTAAACTGGCCTGCTATGCTCCACAGATCTGACACTGCAGACCACACACACTTCAAGCCAAGCAGCTATGGTTCTAATTATTTTATTTCTTAGCTTAATGCATTTATGGGTGTGGTAATTTTTAGGCTGTCAGTTTGCATTAGTATATGTACCTGCAACTTGAGGTAACAGAAAATAAAATAAATAAATATATACATACATAAACATATAAAAGTCATTTTTGACTTTTACAATCACTGCTGAAGACTGGCCTATGACATGTAAACAAGGAAAAATAGGGAACTTTCACAATGAGTACAAGTATGTATACCTAGGTCATTGCCAATTATAGCCCTGCTCCTCATATACTTAAACATTAAAGTTCATCACTGTACATCTTTTTTTACAATTTTTTTTCTAGAAAAGGATTCATAACAGGAAGCTCAGACTCAATAATAAGTATGCTGTAACATTTCATGAGGTGAGAGAAAGTAGTTGCACTATAGACTCCTGAAGTAGTTTCATGGCAATTTAGAAAGACTGTTTTGCAGTCCCATAGATTGAGCAGCAGTTGCTTTAGCGAACCACCATGTTGCATAGGGTGATTTAATTTACATGTGATGTGCTTTGTAATCCTATCTGAACAATCCCAATTTAAATAGATGATTCAGATTGATGTGATTTTTTTTGGTTACGGTGAAAGGAATTCTTTGTAAGGATCTTGGGTTGTTTTGGTGTTTTGTTTATGACATTCTAATTTGATAATTGTTTATTCTTTAGTTTCTTTTTTATTAGATCAGTCCTGTTTCTGATTTACTTTAATTCAGTCCTTTCATAATGATTCTAGTTTATTGTGTGTTTCTAATTATTATTCTACTTATTATTCTTTGTTACTCTACTTTAACTGTGCTTCTTAAGTACAGTTATTCTTTGGTGTTAGATTTTTTTCCAATCCCCTGTTTACTCTCCCTTGCCCACTGTGCTTCTTCCCCCCAATGAATGTATTGTTTTTGTTCTGCTGCCTGTGTTCCCTGTGATTTTTTTTTTTTTTTCATCATTTTTGGGTCATTTGAACATTCTTCACCCGCAAACTGCTGCTGGCTTATGCAGTTGGATCCACCTACATTACCATTGAGTTGGGACACTTGCACCTCAGAAATTGTGGACATGTCCAGCAAATCTGCCGATGCTTGGCTTATCTGTAGATAATAAGATGGAAACACAGGGCTGACAAACAATAGTTTTGTGTTTAGTATTGTCAATGCCTTTGTCACGCAGAAACAATGCATCATATTTTTTGTAGCTCTATAGAGGGTTCCCTCTTACTTCACGTTTATTACATTTCTTGTGGCCAACACAGATTATAGAAGTTCAAATAGTCATGCCATTGTTTCAGAAGTGTGATTATTTGTCAGTATTGGCAAATGGGTTCAAGTCTCCGATCATATTACTCCACCGAGCAATGTGACCTTACTTTGTAATAAGGCTCCATCAGAGTGATCTCATTCTGATGTTGCGTTCAGGCAAGCTTATTTCCCATTAGCCCTAAGGCTGATACATTGTCTCACTGAATAAGTCAAACAGCAGATCGAGGAATACTGATTGTGACCTTGAGGCCTGTTTAACATCGTAATATGAAAATGTCATCCAAACCTCCTGCGTCGCTGCTGTGTTTTTACTTTCATCTCACTCTCCGACTCACATCACCACGTTTCTCGCTGGCATACAGAGGTTTCTCTCATGTTCTCTCTCTTTTCCTTTTTCATCTCAATCATTATTCAAGCAATTTTTCCCAATTTCTGCTCATTCTACCTGTTTATATTTGTGTCTTATTTTAATTTTCTTTCCCAGCTATATTTATTTATGACGTATATCATTTGTTGAATCTCTTGATTTGTTTAATCTATCTTTTCTTACTTTCCACGTTGAGATTCTTCATCTTCATCATCGTCTTTTGGTGCATTATTTTGCTTATCATCACATGTAAGAAACTTACTTTATTTTTTTGTAGATAAAAAGATTTTTTATTGTCCTTTTTGTCTGTCAATAACCTTTATAATAATTATAAGGTAATAATCTATTTCTTACCATTGAAACCATAAAAACAAACATAAAAAACTGTTTAATGTAACAATCTTAGCATATTTTACCAATTTTGGAGTGAAAATACTGTGGAATATAGGCTGGTATCAGGTTTCACATACTGCTTTTTATAGAGAAGAACTAGATTACTGCTACTATTTTATATCACTATAAAGTCACTCAGACATATAGGGTTTTTAAGAGGGAACATTAATAGAGTTCAGTGTCACTTTGTATCACGTCTAATTCATGTCTGTGTTCAAAATAATGACAAAAAAATGGCCATATGGTCCATGCCCTATGTTTTTGGGGTTCTGGATTTGGTTTGGTGTTGGGGGAAATAATTGACATTCACTCTGCAGAAGAATCTGGTGCAGACAACTATAATCTGTGTTATCAATACTTGAATAAAAACCAACGATTCCTTGTTACCTGAAACGTTTGAAATCTGTGATATTCAGCTATTATAAGTCACAGTTTTTCTTAAGAGTCTGCTTATCACCGTGTTGATTTTAGGGAAAACGGCAGTAAATTGTCAGTTACTAAGTTTTGAAAAATAGTGGAATATAGATAGAGCTTTTGAAATATCTTTGCCGAGGTAAGAGGCTGACGACCAAGGTTTGCATTGTTGCTTTAGAAAAACGTAGAGTTAAAGATTTCTTTGTTTTCCGTTAATCTTCTGTTATTAGATTGATTTGAATGTGGCAACCTGAAACTTCATCATGTTTCAGTTCAAACTTTTATCTCTTCTACAGAATCCTAAATTTCAGGAGCCTGTGACTTTGGACTTTCTTGATGCTGAGCTGGAAAACGACATAAAAGTGGAGGTAGTGTGTCCAAATTAATAAATCACAACTGCTCGTGAAAATCTAGAAAGCTAAATACCTGCATAATATAAAAAAACGTCTTCAAATATATTTTCAAATATACCAGCTATACTGTCTCTTTTTCACTTTTCACTTGATCACTTCTATTTCACAGATAAGAAGAATGATGATTGATGGAGAAATAGGAGAAAGTACTATTGATACTTTGGTTAAAACTCAAGATGAGGTAAGAGGTAATGGTCGAAATGCTTAGTTTTAAAAGTCTTAATGAAATATTTGTTGTTTTTTGTATGATCTGTAAATGCACAGCTCACATTGCAGTTGTATTTTCTGTACAACTACAAACAGCAGTTTAAAGATGGCTTATTGCTCCTCATGTGGGAATCCTCATTTTATTGTAAGGTAGCCACAATACTATTGAACAGTGTTTTTCATCACAATGCTCCTAGCACAGGTAACAAATCTGCAATAAGATGTTTCCCCACAATCTGTGGAATTTCATTAAATATTTCTCTGCTTCTCCAATGCAGTCTTCACAACTTTGATCGGCTTTTCAGAAATGCGTGATTTGCACACCGTCGAGCTTACCACATCCTAATCCTAATCGTCTCTAAATACAATGCCAGGGCTTCTATTTAATAGTATGGGAAATACATCTTGTAGCTTAATGGCTGACTGAAAAATCCTCCAGCAGAACCTGGCTCAGTTTACTACAGAATATTGCTATTAGTGCAGTGAGTCGTAATCTCTGGCAGCAAGTTTATCTTCAAGCATCTACACTCATGGAAAGGTGAACACAAGAAAATAAGCCAACCGAAAACAAGTCACAAAGGGTAGCCATCAAGGGCAGATTGAAATTCTGCTGAAATCTCAAAGCATGGTCAGAAAAACTTAGTGCAGAGATTTGTTCCTTTTTAATTCTGTCTTCTGATTTTTTTTTGAGACATCCAGTTATTCATTCGTCTGGAAAAAAGGTTAGCACCTCTGAGTATTGTACCATACCAGCTGTAAAATATCCTGATTGATTCCATGTGTAGGGTTACTTAACAGCCAGGAGAGCTGACTTAGAAATCTTCCAAAGAACACTGCTAAAAAATATATTATGAAAATGTCCTTCAACATTTACACAATTTGCTGATTATCTATTTTTTCTTCCTCCGCGGAAAAACCTGTAATCTGTTTTTGAAACAAGGTGAATAAGAAAAGCCTCGGGACTATAACATCAACAGTTGATATCAATCAATCAACAACACATAAATTTACCAGAAATGTGCCGAGTTGTGAACTAACTACAATAAAAACTAAAAACAAAGTAGGGTGTCGGCCAAATGACTCACTGCTTGATAGCAGCTAAAACGGGCTCACTGCTGTTGCTTTAGAAAATGTGTAACCCAGGCTGCTCTGCTAATTACCAGGCAAACAGCAGCACATCGCTGAAGTTTGTTTGGTGATTAGCTATCTTTAATAAACTTTTTCAATTAGAAAATAAGCTTCCACCTCTCCAGAATTTGTTCAAAAATTGCAACTTATCCCGTGGGGACAATCCTACGAGCGAGACAAGTGAAGAGCTGACAAACCTCCAAAAACATGTTGTGTTTTAAACAAAGCAACATTGGTTTTGTACATAGATTTTCTAGCCACAGGCTAATTTCACATTTAGCCTTCATTGCACTTGAGGACTTTTTTTTGTTGTAACTTTCTAATGAATAAAACATTTGTCAACATTTTTAAGGAATTTATTGATATCCATGTTTTTGGATGAAAAATCTTGTCCTATGGTTCATTAATTCATTTTTCCCATTGTTTGAAATGATAAATTACTTATAATGAACGTGTGTGTGTATTCTTTTGGCAGCGATATATAGACAGAGGGGTAAGAACCTACACATGGGCTCCAGTCAATGGAACAGATTACAGGTGAGACAAATGATGAAGTTGATGAACAATCCTGTTTAACAATGCAGGGATTCACCTCCTGTTTGTATTATCCCACCAATGAGTTAGTGTACACTTGATTACACACACAGATTTGTTTTAGCAACTAATTTAATCCCACTTTGATCTGTTCTGCAGTCTGGCCCTTGTTTTACCTAAATACAGTGAAAACTTCATTCAAGCTAAACTTGGGGACGATATAAAACAAGCCATCTGTGAGTACAAGATTCACATAAACAGATCCATGACATTCAGCCTGGCTAGTTTCTCAAAGATTATCTTGCATTTTTGTTTTACTCTTGAGTATCTGTAGTAGTGTTTGCTGCAACCACAACCAAGCTTTTGTATTTTCAGCTCAAATGCCTGAAGCCCCACTATGCTGTTCTTTTGTAGTTTAACCCACTGGTCAGTGGATCTTTACTCCCATGCAAACTCCTCAACATTTCTTTCCCCTCAAGTACCTGACTGGAGCATTAAACCTTTTGATCTGTTCTGCTTTGGACACTTCTCTACCTCCTTACTCCCTTCATCTGGCTCTCATCTAGCTTAGAGTATAGTGAATGTTTCCACATCTTGTCATTATCTGGTTACTAAATGATTTTTCTTTCTCCACATGTCACAGTTATTTCTATAGCCAATAGCAGTTTGGGTTTTGTCTTTAATTAGGAATTTTCTGTCTTATTTTTCACCCAGAAATAATCTACTTTAATCCACCATCTCAGCTTGTTTTGCCTTAGTCTTCCTTCTCTCTACATTTGATATTCCTTTTCTTCGTCCTTTTATTTATTTATCTTTGCTGTGCCTGAACTTCCAAGGCTTTCTCAAAATGATGCAGCCAAGCTGTCTTTTCTAAAGGATGACAATATACATAAAATATTGGAGAGCTGCATAACGATGTCATGTAAATGTATATTCTGCATCATATAGGTGTGTCTAACTCTTGTACATTTTATTGGATTGAATTTTCTTTTACTTTTCCTCTTTACCCGTCTTATCTGCTGGAATTCGAAAGCTTCACCTTGGGGCAAGTACTCTCTATTTTTGTTCTTCTATCTCCCTCCAATGCAATGATCATTGCATGAGCCTTTTTCTTTTTTATTATTTATGTTTGTATGATCCCATGTTACTGACTCAATTCTCAAGTAGTTCAAGTTGAAATAATTTCTTAAAATATGTAACTTTTACATTATTTTCATAGCTGTAATTCCAATTGTTGGTGAAAGAGAGCAGAGTCTGAATCTTGTTTAAAGTAACTTTTAGAAAAAATACTTTGATACGCATTTGTTTTTCAGTTAACATTGCAACTAGACCTGTCTACCTCCAATACTTTTCCTTTTTCCTGCTTTTAGTAACAGGAGATTTTAAGTGCTTAGCAACTGTTTAGAAGAGTCCATGGCTGCCAGTTTATTAGTTAAGAAGTCAAAGTGATATTCTTGTTCAAAATTTACATTAACTCAATCAATTTAGACAGAGTTGTAAATTGTTTGGATGTATTTGATTAAAAGAAGGGGTCATTCTGAAGAAATGTTGATTGTAGTTTGAAAAAATAGGAAGACTGTTACTTTGATGAAGAATAAAAAGTCTAAACTGAACATGCCATGTTCTGGTTTAAATGAAACGTTCATAACTTTGACATGACGCCACAAAGTATAAACAACTAATGGTGCAGTAATTCCATCAAATGAGATTTCTGAGAGACGGTTAGTTTCAGCCTCCATTTCACTATTCCTCTGCTGAGTCTGTCACTGTGCCATAAACGCTGTCAGCACATTTACAGGCCTGTTAAAGAAAGCAACACACCATGCCTTACAGCTGCAGACTACTCTGATGGCGATTTGGGACTCTAAAGTTCTCTGTTCAGCCATATAGGGTTTCACTTTGGAGCCAGACCACCTAAAGCTTTGTCTGTCTTATCAGTTTCATGGAGTAGGTGGTTTCTGCAACCACTCACCTAATAGATGCAGTGGTCAGAGTCTCTTGAAAGGGTGTAATGATTGAGCATATTTTTTCATGACTATGAAAGGAACATTTGTATTTGTAGAGTAAATTACCTTATACACGGGATGAGCAGACGATGTCAGATGAGGAAAAAGACCGAGAAAAAATAATGACAAAATCCATTAAACATAGATGTTCAGACTAGTCTATAGAGACAGAGTGACAATGAATCTGCTTGTTATGTTTTATATGAGTGAGGTTGTTTTATCCTACAGCAGATTTCCAAGACCCCAAGGAAAGTGAGTGCTCAGTAATTGCTTTCACAGACTGCACCACATGAGTCAATATATCTTAAAGGGATTGTCCAAAAGTCTTCAGTTTAAGAGACCAGAGATTGATGACTATTGATGTCTGTCATGTCATTTATGAGATGAGAATAACAAGATGGTATTTTAAATTAAATACAGAGACGGGGAAAGGAAAGTTTAAGTGAAGAATTCTACCTTGCATTTGTTATGTTTTATATGAACAAGATCTTTGATAATTTTGGGGTTTGCTTTATTATAACCTACATCACACAGTCATTTTTCTTTTATTTTAATTTTTATTTTTTACCTTTCAGTAACAATGTTCTCTTTGCAGAGTAGCTTGTTCATTACCTGTGGGAAATATCCACATGATTCATCATCTTTATACAAGTATGACATCATTTGCCAGATGATAAATGCCTTTTGACCACCATTTGTCTTTTTTTCTTTTGCCTCTGCCTTATTCTTCATCCCTTGGGTCACAACAGGGGAAGAAGGTAAGTATTTCTCAGTCAGTTACTCACTCATACTTTCCTTTCACTCTTTCTCTGGGTCTCTCTGCTGTGGAGAATTATCCGTTCTCCATGCTGAGTTCTTGATGTATGAGGTTAAAGAAGAGTCAGTGAGTTGAATTCATGAATTCCATTTAGTAATACCAAAATGCAGCTGGTCCATTTCTCATGCCACCTTTAGGAGTTAGCAAGACAAAATGGCAACCAAGAACAGCTTGTGATCTGCTTTGTTAGCCTCTGTCTAAGCTACGCCCTCAAGGGGGCGTTCCCTAGTGTGTCATTCCCTCTAACCCTAACTCTCATTTACATTTCCTAACATGTCATTTGGACAACTAGCTAAAGAGATTGAAGGAAAACACATACTTATTTATTCTTAACACTACTTTAATTTATCTTCTCATATCTGTCCAGGGTGTTTTATAACTTTGAGGCTTTTGTGACATGTTAACTTCTGTCTCAATGTAACAACAGTAATCTTTTGTAGACAAAAAAAAATCAGTTTTTAAGTCATGTATTATTTTAATAACCATGTGGATCAGTCATCACATTGTGAACACCAACATTTTTGCGGGATTTCAGCAGCTATATCTGTAACCTCAATGAAATCAGTTTTGTCAAGTGGACAGGATTTTGTACCCAATTACTGATTTTGGATTTCAATTGATTCACAATTGAAAGAGCTCATTTTGATTATTTGAAGGAATACTAAAAAAAACTTGATCATTTGTGTAATTCACAAAGCCTTCACAAAAAAAGATGTGCAGGTCAAACTGCTGCTACCAAACTAAAGTGTCTGTCTGTATTGTTTCAGACACTTTCAGACAATTTCACCACATTTGAGAAGATGCATTGAAGAGAAAAGTTGCCGATATCTATGTAAATTTATATTGGCACATAGTGACACCCAGTTAACATCAATGATTAACCATCCCCATGAAGGTAGTTGTAGTCAATTAGCTGTGCTTATTGCTTGTCAAAATGTGGTAAAAATATCATAAAAGGTTTATGTACTCCATGGTCAAAAATCTGGACTTGAAAATGCTTCATATGGTCTCTTTATTATACCAATAAATATTTGCAACAAGTCTCTAAAATCTTGTTTTTGCTATTATATATTAAATATGTAAATTTTACTTTAATATTCCAACAAGTATTTTTTCACATTGATAAATTAACATAACTAAAAAAACAATTCTACTTGTTTAATTTCTCCCTGTATCTTTCAACTGATGCTGGTTTTATAGTTTGAATACTGCAAAATAGTCACAAGCTTATTGCTTGAAAACAGACCTGGAGCCATCTGTAAGTTTTAAAGTTGCTTCTCTTATAATGATTAGTGTACATTTTATTGCTAAACAACATTCCTTTTAATTGTGGAATGAAAGTTTTCCAAACCAAGGATAGGCAGGGTAAATAAAAGTTCATGAAAATTTGAATTGGTAAAAACAGCCCATGATTTCTTGTTGACACGTTACAATTATTCTTCTCTTACAGAGAATCACTTAAAGAGACGCATCATTTCACCTTCTTTTGGAATTTAATGCTTTATAAATGTTATGCCAAACTTGTTACTTGTAAGTTTATTGGCTCCGTCTCTGATTCTTACGATTTTGAATTGATGTGCTTCATCTGCCGTGACCTTGGATTTTGCTGTGAGGAAGCATTTTTATATTTTTCTGCGTCACCTTTGTGAATGGGAAAAATTTATTTCACCCACTCAAGTCAATGAGCATGTTTGCACAAACATATAATTGTATCTTTTCAATTTGTGAATAATGAGATGGAGGTAAAAATGGTGCACTTGCTGATTACTATTGACTACAGATGGGAGATAGACAGCTACTTTGAATGAGTGCTGATAAGACATGGGAGAGCTTATTAGCCATCAAAACCCCAGTGTGGTAACAGTACTCCTTCAAAGTGAAGAATGCTTTGTGGTAAGATGAGCTTTGCTCATTTTATCTTTCCGTGACCATAATGTTATGGTTGATCGGTACACACAAATATACATATATACACATGTATAAATAGTGTTACTGCCTATGAGCCTAAAACAGGGACTTTTTGTTTTCAAAGCCATGGAGACTATTCAGCTGGATAGGTTTGACGAGTTTGGTTATACTTACATTGCTCCAAGGTGAGTAAGCTTTTTATTATTATTACCAGTCATTTAAAAGGAACGACAGCAAAAGACAGGGGAATGTTATTTAAACTGAACAATGTTTCTTCAGGGAATACTGCAAAGAGGTGAAGCTGTCTCTCAACAATACCCAGTTTCTTCTCGACTTCAACCAGTACATTGACAGAAGTACTGCAGATGCATGTGAGTCATGCGTCTCTTTCACTGCAACTTCATTTGGCACATTTGTAGCAGTTTTGTTAGTTTCATGCATTGTTTGTTTTTCAGTTTTCCCCTCCCAAAAAATTGCAGTTTGTTGTCATAAATGGCCCTGAACACATTTTTTGTCTAAGTATATAAATAGCAAATGCATGGTATGCTTTAGTGTTTACTGTGGTGAAGATATCGTATCCATTTTAGATATTATGATCTCAGAGCGATTATGGTATAAACGGGATGACTTCACAGGCATCAACAAGATTTCCTAGACGCAGAATGCAGTCATGTTACGTGACTCACAGTTCTTGATTTCTTGCCCTCTAATGTATCTCAACATGAATATAGTGCAGCATTATCCAGCTAATGGGTTACAGTACCGTTGATCCATTTTCACTCAAGGTCAAATCAAATACTTTGGGATTGATGTTCTTCCTACATTTGCTACTTTGAATCTTCATTAAAATAAAGTGGCAGTATTTAAAGCAACACTTGAGAAAACGGTGGTGGAATCGTGTAGGTATTTTAAAAGCACTGGTGCAGATGATCATTTCAAAAAAGAATTTCCCTTGACATGGAGGCTGAAACTCAATCCCTTGTCATCATCTGCCGTCTAACAGCCAGTGCTTCACAAAGTACTGTCTGATCTCTAACATATAATGGCCAGTCAGGTCACCCTGCTGGATGATTTACTGAAAAATGCTATGAAGTCTTTTTTTTTTCTTTTTCCAGTATATTTAAAAAAAAAAGAAAAGAAGAGTTGGCTGCTACTTTTTACTGGCTATTACGTTTACATTGCGGATCACTGGTATTCATACAGTTATAAACAGATGTGGGTTGTGGGTTTAGCGTACCAGTGGCAGATGACCAGGATTCCTTATACATGGAATATCCATTCTCCCTGCCTATATCTATCAACGCTCCCTTTATTTCTTTTAAAATAAATCATTTCCCATGTAATTTGGTGTTGTAACATTATTAATATGTAAAATTTATCTTGTCTTTTATCCACAGGCAACGAGTCCCTAGTGAAACGACTCATCCTGGATGCAGGGCTGACAGCTGAGCTGGTTAAAGTTTGGAAAGAGCAGTCAGTGTGAGTGCCACGCATTGCAGTTTTAAATGATTTAAGTCACTTAAATATGGAATCCCCTTTGCATTTCTCAACCACGAATAGCCTTGGTCAAATGAAAATAATATCTGCTTATATTTTATTCTATGCTACATTTATACATTCTTTCTCTGAACTTTGAGAGCTGATGCTTGTTTCATGCTCCATTTGTTGGCAAACAAAGCCAAAGTTTTTAGCTTTTTTCCTCTATTATGGGTGATTAGGTCTAATCTTTCTAGTGAAACATGATGAAAGCATATAAAAGAAACATATTACACCAAGCACACTGAACTGAGCCACAGCATGCTTTTTTGAGAGGAAAACAAAGTAATTACATCAGTGTGTTGCCTTTTATTGTGCTTCCATATGTTTGAAATCATCTTTCAGGTTTTCACGTGTTTATCATTAGAACATACAAAACAAAGACCAGTGACCAGGCTTAAATGTAAATGAATATCTTTAGCTTCAAGAGGTAGCACACCACTAATTTTGCAATTGACTGTGTCATTAACTTTCAGATGTAATTTGGTGCTATTTTCTCTTTTCAGAGATGGAACAGTAGCAAGGTTTGTTGCAACAGATGGAGGGATCACTAGAGTTTATCCGAGAAGGTATTTTTCCATCGTTCTTTTTTTATTTCTGTTCAGGGTGTAGTCTTATATGTACTCATACTAGAATGTCATGACACAGAAAAACGTAAGGGATTCATGCAGTAAGACGTCACAAAAGTCACAGGCAATTACAACACCAGAATAGTATTTTTTTCCCTCTTGCCCTCTATATTGGTGGTGTTGAGTGATGCAACAGAAAATAAGTGGATTTAGCTGTAGTAGTAGTAGTAAACAGTAAAATAAAAAGTTATCAGTTGAACTGTCTTATGATTGTTTTAGATTGTACCTCATGTGGCAAATAATCAGATTCAAGTAATAATAACATGTGAAAGACTTAACTGAAAATTCATGTATTACAGATAAAAACATTAAAAAAGAAATGCCATATGAAGTATGTAACATTATGTTTTAAATTGCATTTTTTTTTATTTTCCAGTCAGAATCAGGAAGTTGGAACTATCACCTGAGTGCAGTAACTTGCACTCAGTTACCGCACCATGCAGAGAGTCTTAATAAACTGGCACCATACAGAGAGCTTAGCCAAGTCTACTTGTAGCTCATCACAGTTTGACAGTTTAAACAACTGCAGTTTGAAAAATATAGATTCTGGCTGCATTTGTGCTTAACGAAGCTGTGTCTCTTCTGCTTCATTGTTACTCTGAATCATCACGGGCGTCAACCCTTGAATTCCTCTGAACAGCTGTTACCAGAAAGCATTTTTATTAGTGAACCATGCAGTGATTATGCAAATTGCACTTCTCTGTTGCACATATTCAGTTCATGTTTTAGTCAAAGTTGATATTTATCTTAAAGGGGCAGTGTTATGTATTTCCAGACATAATGCACCAGTTTATACTTCAGTCGTGTAACTGTTACCCTTAAAAGCTTTATATATCAATATGACTTCAAATAAATTTGACTTTGTAATTTAACTTCCTAAAATTGGGCCTTTGTCTCTTTTTTAAAATTCTTGTTCTTTCTGAAACTCTGCATTCAGAAAGTCATCCAAGAGTTTTTCACACCTGGATGACTGCCATCAGAGCCTAAAGTATTTCTCAAACATCCGTGAACATTTTTGATGAGGGAGTAACATTATGACAGATATAAAGCTCAAAAGGTTCATTTTATATAATACTGCCTCTTTTCGACCATTTCTCAAACCAACTGACTTAATTCAAACAAACTGTGATGATCATAACCTAAATGTGAATCCACATAAAATACTCTTGTTGTTTATTTGTACTGAATTTACCAATATTGCTTTAACATAATGATGTTTTTAGTGCTGGAGAAGAATGGACAGAGAATCCTGAGACATATGATTCCAGCTTCTACAAGAGGACTTTGGATAATGAAATATATATATTCACAGCTCCATCTTTTAACAGTAAGTGTGTATGTGTTAAGGTCTTAAATAAGGTCTTGTGTATGGTGGATGTGGTCCACTGCCTTTGGGCGTGATCCCAACATTATTGGCAACCATTAGACTTTTTGGCCTGTTTGATATTGCTCACTTTATCCTTGTTCTTCTCCTCCTGGAGTTTTCGGCATACATCCCCACCTTCACTCCCCTTTCCTCTGTATACATCCTGTCATCCCCCACTAATCTTTCTAACAGACATCAGCACTGGCAAATGTCAGTGTTACAGCTACAGGACTCTTGACTGAATTAACACATGTTCTGTTTTCATAAACTTTACTCATAAATTACAGGGGGGAAGATGGATGAAATTATCTACCGAGAAAATCCATTTATTTATTTAATCATGCTGAGTGAAAAATAATCCCAAACACATCCATCCTGTCAAACATTTGTTCAGGTAGTGAAAAATAAAACTGTTCCTCTTCCCCTGTTTGGAACTGCAGCAGAGGTCAGGGAGCCTGTGTCCGAATCGGGTATCCTGGTGAGCAAAGCAATAGACCTCGTCATCGATAAAGTCATGCTCAAACCAGCAGGTCAGTTTTACCAAAAAAAGCAGAGTGATTTTATTTCTTTATTTTTCCGCTGCTCATTGCGACTTTTTCTGTGTTTTATGATTTGCTCCTTAGTGGTGGGAGTAAAACTCAATGTTTCATTCTGGATGAGCAGTTTTATCAATGCAACACTGAAACTTAATGTAAGTACTATAAATAAAATTCACTGTAGCAGTATGCTATATTAAAGTCACTTGGGGGATTCCGTATAAAGTAAATGCTAATTGTTGCAAATTTGTCATCTTCTAGTGCAAAGATGAGATTTGTGGCTGTCTCAGGAATGACAAGGTTCAACAATTTACACTAAATATTGTTTGTAAAACAGCATAAATTAACTGGCGTGTCATGGTATCCTATTTTATTGTTTAATAATTTATGTACTTATCTTTTGCAGCATGTGGATTGTGCAATATTGGATGATGGAGGATTTCTGCTCATGTCTAATCAAGAAGAGTATATTTCCTTGGTATATTTCCACTAATACTTATGTTATATTAAATTACCTTAGCTCCTCATTTTTTGCTGGGCCTTTAATTTGCTTTTAGTCATGCTTATTTTAATTTAGCTTTTTTTTTTCTTAAATTGTTTCATACGATCGTATCTTTTAGCTTGCCATAGCTTATCTTGAGCTCTTAGCTAATTTTATTTTATCCCTCTCTTCTTCTTTTTTTAACCATATTTTAGCTTGGAATTTAATCTGTGTCTTATATTAGAGTGTGTTATTCCAGAGTAAGAAAATATCTCAAGGAACTTTAAGATACAATTTACTGCTGCTTTTATTTAGTTCTACTTCTCAACACACTTGGTTATGTTTGCTTTTGTCATAATCAGTTTCATATACTGGATACATTAATGTCTTATAGCATCAGTAAGTCATGAGAGTCGCCGTTCTTCTTTGCTCTGAGCTGTAGTCTAACAGGACAGCAGAGCATCCTTGTCTGAAGTAAAGCACACGTCACCGGACAAGGTTCAAAGAGAAGGCAGATGAGTTTTAGTCAGTAATGGAGGCTGCAGTGAAGTTGGTCTCCTGTGAATTTAAGAGGTCTGCTCCACAACGTAAACTCCGGTCCTTTTTTGTCTGCCCTCTGCCCCTGCCTGTCAGAGGTAGAATTTATGTTAGAGTGGACTTGAAAACATTTCATGCCATTCAAAATAGAGCATCCAGTTTTAAGGAATGTTTTTTTTGTTTTGTGTTGCTTCTTATGTTTTGATTTTGCTTATTGTTTTAAAATCAGAGACACAATTTTGAATGAAAGAAGAAAAGCATATAACTGACTTAGACATACTAGGACCGAGCTCCAAACGTATTTATGAGCTGGGATTAGCAATACAGTAATTTACTTTTCTGTTCCTAAACTCTTCTAGATAGGTCAGTTCTTTGGTGAAGTTGATCCGGTGCTGATGATAAACTTAGTCAACACATCCCTGTACTCCTTCAACAAGACATATGACTATCAGTCTGTGTGTGACCCAGAGAAGGACAACAAGGCAGCAGCCGGGCCTCGCTCCATATATGTGGTCAGTTACGTGTTCTATGCATGAACATGCCTTCATTTATTGGTGACCAAGTACTTCAAAGTGTCCATTCCACTTTTTTCCACAGCCTACTATTGCTGATTTCCTCAGTATAGGCTGGTGGGCTTCCAATGCTGCTTGGTGAGTGTTCAGATTCTGTACTTGTGTTGTTTGTTTATTTATGTTGGCATTTGAGAGTGTGAAAATACTTGTTGAGTAGACTTTAATGTGTTGGATGACTATTCTCACTTAGTCAGCGTGAGAATAGGAAAGTTATACAACATTACGCTTCATTGTTTTCTGCATGGTTGTCCAAGTCCAGTATAACCACCTTATAACATGGATTGGATAATATTTCCCATGGCATTTACATCACCAGTGACTCTAACCTCACACAGATGTGTTGCTTCTTCCAAGCAGCTATTGGTTATAAACAAGTGAAAGATATTTGAAACACATGCTAACAAATAATAAGTTGTCTTGTTTCCTTTTCTTTTTTTCCCATGTTTTAGGTCAATACTTCAACAGCTTTTCTTCAGTCTTTTGTTCCCTAACCTTTTAGAACCAGGTAAGATGATATGTTTTTCAATATATATATATTTTTCTTAATGGCATGAGAACTAACATGCAAAAGTGGATCTAATTAATACCACTGGTATCCATTAAATTCCTCTTCACAGTGAATTTAAGATCACGCTACAGTTTTTATGAGCTCCACAACGGTTTGCTGGTGGATAAACGTTTTCAGTGTGAAGGCAATCATTACAGTAGTACTTTTTCAGCATCCACTGAAGAGTTTTTTTCTTGTTTCATTTGTTGGTAATGCTACCACAATGCTGCTCCATATACTAGGTTGCCATCTTGACTTTGTCACGATCTACATGAATTACTCACAGAGATGGGAGTTTCCTGCACATCTACCAGCCTAGCCTCGAATTAAAGGACCAAACATCGCCAGTATTTTAAGCAGTTGTCAGCATCATGGAAAGATACAAAACAATCATTTCAACCCACTGCAGTTTACTTTGACACAACAGTACCTAGACAAATGCAGTTAGAAGGAATCCAAAAAAAGAGGTTCCTCAATTGTCTTAGTGTTTTTTGTTTTTGTTTCAATTAGTTATTCTACAACAATTGTAAGATTATATTATGCACCCTATGAGCCATGAAGATGGGCTATTTCTGTCTATCTTCTGATCCTTACCAACAATAGTGGGGCTTTACATTTGATAGGCTCATAGACATATTTTTCTGCTAGAAAAACAGAAGCAGGTGTTGCTGTCTCCCAGCAAGCAGCACAACAGTCTTGTCTCTAATTAGAGGTCTGTGTACTCATCTCTTTTTGGGAGCCTTAAACCAGGGGGTGCCCAAGTCCAATTCTCCAGAGTTACTTGACTGAAACTCCTCCATCACACATGGATCAAATGAATGGGTCATTATAAGGCCTCTGCAGAGCTGAGTTATTCTAGTGAGAGAAGTCAAACTTTTGACTCAGGTGTGTTTGGAGCAGGGATGCATATGCATGGGCATGACTCTGAATATGCATGGGACCTCAGTAAAGTACTGTACTCCTTTTAGTGTGGAGATCGTACTCTGTTGATTGCATCTGTATGGTAGCTTCTTTTTTTTTGTTAATATTACTAACCCGACCCCAGATAAGCGATGGATGGATGGATGGATGGATGGATTACTAAAAATAATAACACATTTTATTTGAAGGCGCCTTTCTCAATACTTAGAGACACTGTACAAAATGCACAAAAAACATTAAGAGATTTTGTGTGTTCAAAAGGCTTTGAAGACAAATTTGTGGCCATACAGTAAGCACATAGTAGCTCACTCTCGAGCATTTTATGTAGAACAGGTGTGTCAAATTTATCTTTATTTCATACCACATCGAGGTCACTAATGTTATCACAGGGCCAGTGGAGTGAATAAGTGTTGATAAAACTATCTATTAAATTATTAAATAAAAACTGACAGGAATTAACTGATACAAAATATATGCTACACAACTGTTGATTTATTTTTATTTTTTCATGTGGATTGTTTTTTTTCTTAATTTTTTGTTTTGTTTTGTGAGGTGACCTTATGTGTCCTGAAAGCACCTTTTAAATAAAATATATAATTATTACTATAAATATTTATACTGCTACAAACAAGGCCGTTGCCATGGTTATTGCTTCACATGGTGGCAGACTTCCGTATATTTATACTAAATAGTTGTGCTCAATTTCCCACAAACTGGGGTGTACAAAGGAAAGGTGCGCAGCCACGTGTGCGCATGCGCACCTTTCCTTGGCACAAACATCCTTTGCGCTTTATACATCAAAAAAATTTTGTGCATCGCACTTTCCTAAATGTTTCTGTACGCCAGGTTTAGTGTGAAAACTGCACACTCTTTTATGCATGAGGCCCCAGGTTACTGGTTGTCTCACTACTTGCTTAGTGGTCCATCTCTGGAACCTCTTTTATTGTTGACATTTTCTTTTTTCCAGTGGAGTCAGCAGAAGATGACATACCAGATGCCATGTTCAAAGAAAGCTGTATCACAGAGCAGACTCAGTACTTTTTTGACAATGATGAAAGATCATACTCAGGTGTCCTCGACTGTGGAAACTGCTCCAGGTACGTCTAATGTTTATAGGAGTGCATTGGTGTAAATCTGGATTTGCTCATGTATCAGTTATTCTTTCTGCTCATCCTTAAAATGAAATGCACTGTGTAGAACTTTACACATTTTACACCTCACCCAACATTGTTCAGTTTAGCAAACTTTGAACTGTTAGTTTTTCTTCCTCCCTTCATCTTGAAGCCTGATTTTAAGCAGCTGCTTTGTGATGAGCTTTGATCAGACACAGACCACCTGACGTTTCAGTGACTTAAATGGAAAGAGCAAAGACGTTTTAGTCTGTTCTCCTTTATACTCTCTTTGGCAAGGATTCAGACCCACTAGTTTTTAGAACACTGCACATCAACTTTGCCATAAACTGTCTTCTGTTTCTTACAGTGTTGGGTTGGGGAGTTCAACCCGACACTGTATGTTGGGTTGAGTCAATATGGCTATTATTGACTGTTATATGCCTCACGAGTCTCATGCTTTACTCTGCAAAGTTAACACCTGTAGTTTCAAAGACATTTTTACTTCTGATTGCCAGAAAATACTACATTTCAACTGAAAAGCATTGCATGAATGTTTACAGCTCGTAGTGATGGGTTGGTTTCAAAGTGGGGAAAGTTGGAGGTTACAGCAGCAGTAGGGACATGCTTAGTCACACAAAGGTAAAAAAGAAAAACAGAAGAATACATGGTTTCACAATAAACATAAATTTACCATGTACAATGTAATAATACTGTGCAGGTAAGAAAATGCCATACTCAGATTGAAGGTATGTGCAGCTGACCAGGTTAATTTAGGGAGAAAAAACATACAAGATGTGCAGGAATATATGAGTGAACATTTGTGCATATATAAAAAATATATCTGTATGTATAATGTTTACAGAGACACTGATTGGGATAGCATATATACATATATATAATGTGTGGTTTCTGTGCTTTTCAGGATGTATCGTGCTGAGAAGCTTCCCAACACAAACTTGGTGTTTCTGATCACTGATGCCAAGGCAACTTGTTTATCATGTGACCCCCGGCCGCTTCGTCAGGCCGAGCAACCCTGTATCCTTTTCTTTTTCTTGTAAAAACTCACCAGATCTTCGCTTATGTGCTTTCCAGTTCAACATCCATCACCCACAGGATAGTGAGGCTTTAAACTGACAATATAAGGAAGCACACCTAAGGAGTTTGTAGTAGTTCCCCAGTGGCTTTTCAGATGTGGACTGTTAACCAGATGTGCAGCATGAAATATAGCCTCACTCTTTTCTTGAACCAGAGCCCTTTGTGCGAATTACTTTGAGCTACAGGCTACCTTCAAATTAATTTAGAGATAAAAGGTGGAGGTAATTTGTAAACAAGGTCTGTGTTTATATGTTCAGAGTATGTTTTTGACACCTGCTTTATTTGTCATCTTCTGTTTACTTTTTGTAAATCTGTTGTTATAGATACACGTTGGGTTGGAACATGAACCAAACTATAGATAAGATAAGATGGATAGCACTTCAGTTCATCAATGTCGGGGAGAAGGGAGTGGTAAACATGCAATGTCCACAGCTAATTGTTTTTTTCCTGAGTGTGTGATCAGCTGAAGGACCAAATCCCTGTGAGCTTGCTCAGAGCCCCAGATACCGTAAAGGACCTGATGTGTGCTTTGACAACAATGAAAATGTAAGAGACAAACGCTTACTATACATAGGTTTGTGTGGAGAAAAAAAAAAATTCAAAAACAGCCATATAAGTGACATTACCCAGTCCAGTCCAGTGTTACATGCTTTTTTAAAATCTTCACCTCAGTGCTCATTGTTTTGTTTTTTGTTTGTTTGTTTTTTGTTGTTTCTTTTGTCTGCCTTGCATCATCTCATCACCTTTCATTCTTGTTTTGTGATTTTGCATACCAAGGATGAGCCACTGTGTCCAGTCAGTCGGGGTTCCTCTCTCATCTCTGCACCTCTTCTGTTGTTTCTGTTTCTGACTTCAGGGTCAGTTTCATCACAAAGTTTTATTGCGGGCAGTTTAGTCAATCAAGTAAAAAAAATTCTCATAGTGAGCCCTGTAGCTGATTAATTTTATCGGATTTATGCCTTAAATTTAAAAATGTTGTTTTTGTTCTGTAACCCAGAGGTTCCCAAACTGTGGGGCACGCTCCCTAGGGGGGGCACCATGCCATTTCAGGGGGGGCACGGAAAGCCGTCTGCATGAAAAAAACATCAACCCTGTATGCGCTGGGTTTTTACCTTAGAATGGCCAACTCTCTGTTATTCCTATGTCAATTTGATACAGTAGAGGTTTCCACTCTTCCCATATCTGTGTCCTCACTCACTTTTATCAGCAGTTAAAACTGTTTCATCTGTCGTTAACATGTGGTAACCTGTTTTTCGGAACCACCTTTAAATGCAACATGAGCACTATGACGCTTGCGCTGGTTTTACACACCTGTGCGGCAGTGAAGGAGACCTGCTGCTGCTGGGTGGAGCTACGCAGGTGTGTTAGAATCATGGCAGCAAACCAGCAAAACGCAAATAACTTTGCACAGTTTTGCCCCCAAACTAACTGACTGAGTTGAGTAAAGTTTCTGGATGCAGGTAATGTTAGCTAAAAGATGACTAGCTAATATCAATACAGCACCTTAAGCTTAACAAGAAGCCTGTTGGCTATTGATGTTGTTGTCTATGTTCAGCTATATACATTCATTTTGCCCCCAAAAAAGTCGATCCACCCCCCAGGGACAGGGACAGGGAGACTCTAAGAATCCTCTCTCCCCTTCCCACACTCATTGCACCAGACAACTATTTGTAATCCATAGGGGGGCCCAGAAAATGTTTGGAAACCACTGGGGGCGCGCAGGAGAAAAAGTTTGGGATCCACTTATGTAACCTTTTAATAGTTTGAAGTCCAAAACTCCAGTAGCTGTTATGCTTCAAAGTAATGACTTTGACTCTAGTATTTAGATAGTAAGTTAGTTAGCATGTACTGTTGCTTATTTGCCCTGGTTTCCTGATGATCAGGTTTTTAGATCCAATCCAGTTCTCGAAGGATGTTTTTTCTTTGAATGTTGCTCACTAGCTTATTTAGGATTTACTACACGTTTGCATTGAGATAGAGATCTCGAAAGTGTCCTGGACATGGACCTGAAATTTCAATATTCCTGAAGCTATTTTGCTTTTACTTTCTCTCCAGTGTGCTGTAAGCAGTCCTGACAGTTTTTTTCCCCTGCAAGTCCTGTGTAGTCTAAAGCTTCATTAGATGACATAGCTGTACCATACTCCTCTGCAATCCAATCTTCATACGTCCTGTAAATGTCAGTCTGTCCTTTATCTTTCCTTTGGGGTAGAAGTGTTTTCTTTGCCGATCTTGACTATAGAGCAGGGATTCGTAGTAAAACGACCTATAATGCCACTAACGGCAAGACAACAGTCCAATTTTTAGGTTTAAGGTACACAGTAAAAAAAAATTCCGTAAAAAAACAGGAAAATGTACTGGTAATTTTCTGCCAGTACATTTCCTGTTTTTTTACGGAATTTCCAGCAGAATTTTTTCCGTAATTTAACAGATTCTTTCC
>CAEGAF010083039.1:0-19224 GCA_903067075.1 Micropoecilia bifurca | reverse complement strand
AACACTTGAAACTTTTTGATATTGGAAGGAATTTGTGGTGGAAACATTGTGACATATTTGTTAATTGCAAAAAAACACATGAGACTTTGTGATGTTGTAGAAAAGCTGTGGTTGAGTCATTGTGCCATATTTTCTAAATAATTGTATAAAACGCCTGGAAAATTTCACACAATTTAATGTAAAACATGTATTTAATTTTGTTTTTTGCCACATCTTTACACATGTTTTTAAAATGTACACTATAAATTATCATTACTGGTTAAAAAATGATTTGTTCAACATTTTTGTGAATTTTATACTAAAAATATAAAACATTTTCTACTCGGATTTTGTTTTTTTTTGTGATTTTTGGTCCACTGTGATAATGCATTTTGCCAAAATGAAACAAACACTGTAAAATGATAAAGCTGAGGTTGTGCTGAAAATAATGATACCAAATAAGGGAAGGTAAATAGTTTTTTTGGTGAAAATATAAGGGTAAATTCAAAATTAGACCAAAACGGACATTTAGAACCAAGACTTAAATGGGTTCAGAAGCTCAAAAACTGAATACTGCTTCAAAATAAAAACTAACTGGTATCAGTCTTGTTGCGTCCCTTCAATTTCATCCAGTTGTGAAACTAAACAGAACAAAATTCTTACATTCAATCTTATTCCCAAATGTAGATGCTACATGTACAGGTTATATTTCTAACCATGCCATTGTTTTTGGATTAGTAAACAGACTCGGGTAAATTTCATTACCAACAGCTGGTGACAATTTTCCCCTTCTGACAATAATCTTATTTTTCACAACATTAACAGAATCAACTGCAAATCCCATCTTGTTCTAATGTGTTTAAGTTTATAAAACAATACACTTATATCCAGCCAGCCTCTCAGAATGTCTTGCACTATAAAGCTGTTTACAATAAAAACTTCATATCTTGTTTATAAAAGAACTTCAACTTTTAATATTTTCTTTACACGAAAACAGCTTAAACCTTTTTTTAAACCAATGTTAATTAAATTAACCATTGTTCGCATTTAATATTAGCTATTGTTTTCCTGTCTCATGTTTGAAATGTTTTAACGAAATTGCTCGAGACACTCAAGATCTTTTTATGAAGATCTCGAGTGTTTGTGTAATTTGTGCTATTGTTAATAATAACAGTCCAAACAACAAATTTCTAGTTTTAAAGTCTGTAGTGACGTCACCTGCCCTGTGGAAGAAGAACCTGATGGGACCTCAGTTTTAATAAAAATCCAACATGGCGAGTCACCGACAGAAACAGGGCGAGGCTCTACTTCACCGTTGTACACGGCAACGATAATTATCCATAAAGCAATTAGTTTAGAGCAACCGTGTGATGTGAAGTCAGGATAGTTTAACCACTTTCACCTTTAACTTAACATTCACCCCAAGAACCTCCTTATTGCTACAAACAACATCCACAAGGAGTAGTAGCTAAAACAAAATTAAGCTTACCAACCTAAACGCCTTTTTAAACGCTCTTTGGAAAACAGGATAGCCACACAAGTAAATAAACAGTAAGCATTCGAAATAACAGATATATAACAAACAGCAAAACATGCCGAAGCAATATTTAAAATAAAAGTCAAAACAGCGGGAAATAGTCCTACCTGGAAAATGACGAATAAAACGCCCAAAACCGCAAACCAGGCGGTCCCCATTTGTGTTTGTAGCCTCTTATAAAATCCTTCTCGTAGCTAAAATGTAGGAAAAAACTACTTTCTTTGTTTTCCGGTGCGTAGCGTCTCCGCTTCTGTACTCCGTAAGTAGTTTCAGCGTCTGAATGCGATGAGTCCAGCGAGCTGGTCCAGGTACTCTCAGTGTGACGTCAGCTCACAGGTGCGCCTGTTCCGGCTTCCTCATTTGGTCATGAAGCGCCACACCTGAGGAAGGAGAAACCTGAAGTTTCGCTTACTTTTTCTCTTCAGGACAAGCTCGCAGATTTACAGAAGATAGCGGTCTGTGGCATCCATCTGATTCACTGTAGACAGTGAGCCATGTCTAACTTCGGTGAGCTGCTCTCTATTGAGTCTCATTTCCTTTAACTGACAATGTGTCCAACGAAGATCCCCTCCCCCCCCTTCTCTCTCTCTTTTTCTCCCCCCCCCCCCCCACACACACAATCACAATTCTATTTCTAACTAACCACATATCAAATCAGTCCTTTAAATCTGAAATTTGCATGTGAATATAATGTAAATATAAACAGAACAATAACTGGGTCATCAGACTCAAACTTAAAACTATAAACATAATGACAGCTGTCAAAGTAGCTTAGGTTTCAAGTTCCCCATTTTCATTAAACAAAGAAAAGGAGCATACTTTTTGGCATCCAGGAAACGTGCAGAAAACAAACACAGAGCTTTCATTAAATTCCATTTGACTAAACTTATATTTACATAGAAAACACTCATCCATAAGTAAAAAAAAATGGATGAACATTGGTTTGTGGAACAATCTTGTCCATTGGGACTGATTTGGGGTGGCAGTCATCTGTAAAGTATTGCTGGGGCAGAGGAGTGTTTGGTTGTTATTGTGGAGTCCTATTCCTGTTCTGTATGACATGGCTTGTGCGATGGGGTTGCCAGTTCAGTGACCGTTGCCACACTTGCTTTGTTGTCGTCCCTGGTTTGAGTTGTGTTTCCTGTCCTTACAGAGATTTTTAGGTGTTTTTGACCCAATTTTTCCCTTCTGACAATTTTAAGGACACACACACACACATTATGGGAATGTTTCTTCTTATGATCATTTTCAGATATATTCCTGCCATGTCACATATAAGTGATCTGGTTCACTCAGAATGACATTGGGATCTAAAATCTGGAATATTCAACAAGTTGGATTGCCCTGATCTGATATCACATCAGAAGTCCCCTAAGGAGAAACAAAAACGCACCTGTCAAATGTGATGTGTAGCCAATCAGAAAGTGAGGCGATTTAATGGCACCCCAGAAAGTCCAGTTCAGTTTTTTCTCCATTAAACATGGTCTATAGAACTAGTTCTTTTTAAAGTCTCCAAAAACACCAGGAAATGCAAGTTAATGTCTCTCCTTTAACTTTTTTGGAAAGAAAAAACAAATAACTTGACATGTCTGAAGACTCACCAGACCTGTTTGTGGGCAACAACTCAAAGTGAAATACACCAGAGGTTTTTTTTTTTTTTTTTTTTTTTTTTTTACAACAACAATGTCATTATGTTTGTCTATTAAAACATAGAAATAGAAAATGTAAAGAAATGTGATCATTTTACTTACATGTACATGTAGGGCATGGACTGAGAAAAAAGGCTAAAGTAACATTTATATTTAGAGGAGCACAACTCATGCAGGCTGACTGATTGGGTCTCAAACTTCTCATTTCAGAGTGGGTATAATTATGGGGTATTAGAGGTTTTCAATTAGAATTAAGATTTCTGAGGTTTACTATTTCAAAATTGTGAGTTTGAAGAGTCCATTTGGAAATCGCTGATGGGAATGTTGCTACCATTATTAACCTGCTGAACACTGAAAATCTCCGAGTGAAAAAAGGGGAGTTTTCGGAGAGCAGTCAAGTTACGCAATCACTCACCAGTCATTCCTCTTCCCCTCATATGCACAAAAGAGTGTGGGGGTGATGAGCAATCAATCTAAAGTCATCACCACTTAGATAGAGGAAGATGTGACGGGAGAGGGACAAGACAGGAGGAGGAACAAGTGGGAAGAGTGGGAGGAAGACAGCAGTGTCAAATTACATTTTAGAGCTTCTTGAGTTTAAAGGTTCAGTGATTCACTTCCTTTTAGTCTAAGCATGTAAAAACACATCCAAAAATGTCTATGCAGCAATTTCTTTTACAGTCCTATAAATATCGCATTCTTAAAACAAAGTCCCTAAACCTAAAGAAATGTATCTATTTATCAATTTGCACCAATTTTAGAATTATGCCAACTGAAACAACTTTAAAATAAGATTTTAGATTTGATATTACTAAAAACAAGCAGCATTAATTTGCAGTCAAATTCAATTTGATTCTAATTCAATTAAAAATACTTGCATGTAATGGAATCTCATTCTTTTGAATTTGAGAGTTAGTGGCAGTATAACCATAAGAAAGTATAATCGGCAAGGCAACGCTATAAAAGTGAGCACTTTAATGTAGCTGCTGCTGTCTTAAGTTCCACATATAATCCATTTCTAAACCGCAGTGGAGTGATTGTAATATTTTGATGATTAAAAAAAACATACATAAAAGACAGAGAAAAATGTTAATTCATGAGATCAACATTTTCATCACAATATATCTAAACCCATGCAGGCCTGTTCTAAAGGGATCAATAAGATTTACTCTGGTCAATATGAGATAAAAGATTTGCCCAAAATAGTTAAATATTGAATAGCAAAATAACTGTCTTTTCATGAACATTCACATGTTCCGGTGTACGCTAACAGATAGACAGTAAACCCAGATATGATACAAAAATCATTTCTATTGACTAAATGTCAGAAAATCAAGAGATTGTTTTTTAAAATGTTGCTTTCTTAAATTTCTAAGGTTTATATTTGCATGACCTTTTCTTGCTCTTTGAATGAGTTCAGTTTTAAAGCCTTGGTTTGATACTTTTCATCGTTAATAGTTACACACCTTCCCCTTGATTATTTTGTAGTACCACACAGTACACACACACACACACACACACACACATCAAACTGCTGCTCCTGTAGTTGATCTGATGGAGCTTTAGGTGTTCAGATTTCACTCTTTTTCCTCCAAATGTAACATTTATTGTTGAAGCCAACCACTTGCGTATTTGTTTCATGGACATATTAAAAAATTAAAGTAGGTGTCTCTCAGGTCATTTGCAAACTATAATCTGTCTTTTTATGATTTTGATAAATGGCTTATGAATAATTGTTTTCTTCCTCTCTGATTAACCTTTCAGCCCACTTCTCTCTCTGGAACACACACACTGTCTCCTTCCTGAAAAGGAGAAATGACGACATTAGGCTGTCAAGAATTAGGAAAAGCTGACGAGGTGCCAAAGCAGAGAGATTGTGAAATTGTCTATTAAGCATATTTTATGCTTTGTAGTTCTATGCTCTTAGATATAAAGTCTCATTTTCATCTTCTTTTTTTTCCAACTTAAAAAACAATTCAGTGTGCTGTGGTGGTGCAGGAGTTAAGCACAACACACATATGGAGGCCTTAGTCCTCGACGCGGCCATCGCCGGTTCGATTCCCGGCCTGGCGACCTTTGTCTTCCCTATCTCTCAATACCCACTTTCCAGTCAATTAACTATCAAATAAAGGCAACTAGAGCCAATAAAACCTTAAAAAAAACAATTCATGTAGCTGTGATGAAATAATTCCTGATTTCCATGATTACCACAGTATTAGTACAACATTAGCAATGTTAATTGAAAAAATAACAATTTCAATTGAAGCTATATGTAATGATTGGGCTTTTAAAAATCATCTGAGTTTTTTGATTGTCTAATAAATGCATCGTCTCGGACGTGTTGCAGCAGTGAAGTAAGGCCTGGATGTCAAAACCAACAAAGACCACTGAGTTCTATGTGGAGATGAACTATGAACTTTACAAAAGCACAAGGAATGAAAGGAAACATGGCAGCACGATGTAGGTTAGCAAAAAAATACATCTGATAGACCATGAAGATAATAGCATGGTTAGAAACTGGTACGTCAGCAGGACAGTGTTGAACGGCAGCTATTCGTCAACAAATTGACTCAAAACAAAAGATTGAAGGTGTTGCAATGGCGTAGTTGAAGTCCAGACCTCAACCTGTTATGAATGCTGTATGACCTATAGAGAACATGAAGCATTGAAGCAGAAAGAGCAAAGCTGCTCCGATGTGGAGGATTCATAACGAAGCAGGGAAAACAGCAAGTTCAAGGTCTTGCCAGATCGTCTTTTTTTTCCCATGACGAATTCTTTAAAATCTTTTTTTCTCTTCGTAACATTAAATGTCAATAAAATTGCTGTTTTAAGAAACTAAGCAGAAAAATGCATCATTTTCACCATTAGAAGACCGATTTTACTCATTTGCTACTGTAGCACATTTGGTACATGAAATCATTTAATGATGCTCAAGTATCATTAAACAAAGGCTGTTAAATGAACAGAAAATGTTTTAAAACAGTGAAGTTTTACAAGTTAGTGTAAAGCTGGACTATGCAACTTTTGTAAAGAAGATATTTTATTTACATATTTGTTAAAACTATCACTACGTCATGACGGCACAGCACAAGGCTGATAACGTACAGGAAGTTTATCATTTCTTCAGACGGCAACAGCAGCTCAGGGAGGAGGTGGAGGTGCTTGATCTTTACACAGATTGTCTCTCATGCCATTCTGTGACAGTTTCAGCAAAATGAAAAATAAAACCTGATTTTTTTTTTCAAAGTTACATACTGCAGCTTTAAGTGACACTGTTGAAAAAACTTGGCATTTTGTTTTCAGTCCACCTCACACAATTGTCAGAATAAGATTTTTCAAACAGGTTTAGGTTTATTTTTTATTGTGAGAAAACTTATTCTTGTGATCATATATGATTTATAATTAGATTTTTTTAAGAGCAAACACATCCACATTCAATGAAAATAGGTTGTGTTTACTGAAATCTATGCAGATAATTGCGACTCAAACTTTGATAGTCCATGATATCAAAGTTTCAGCGTTGGTTTAACCCTGCAGAACCACAACTTCTACACTCCACAAAAAAAGTATCTCCATATCTCAGTAGATCACACACACACAAAGCTGACCTTGCATCTGCCTGAAAGTCTCGGTCCAAATTCTGATAATGACACATTCCCTCGATCACCATTTTATTCTTCTCCCTTTATACCTCCCTTCACTCCTCTTTCTTTTTTCCCTTCAATAAACCACCTTGTCCTTTCACTATCACTCTGGAATGTGCAACAACAACCAGACTCCAGTTGGATTTCTTCTCGGTTTATTAACACACAAGGCAGCA
This sequence comes from Micropoecilia bifurca, assembly GCA_903067075.1. Lineage (NCBI taxonomy): Eukaryota > Metazoa > Chordata > Actinopteri > Cyprinodontiformes > Poeciliidae > Micropoecilia > Micropoecilia bifurca. The sequence continues at coordinate 12,239 of CAEGAF010083039.1, read as the reverse complement.
GGGTCGAAGTAGAGCAGAGTGTGTGAAAAATGTTCTTCATGCTTTAAGATATAAATCCTTTATTAGAGGAACTGAGAGAGAGAACCAATGCACTGATGGTGATAAAGTTATGTTCACTGTGGAAGGAAAAAAGTGAACAAAACCAAACAGAACACAAACCTTTATTTTGTTATATTGTACCAATAAAACACGGAACCATGAGACCTGATTGAACTCTGAACCTACATCTCATCTTGATTTGTGATCATGTTTACTTTGCACAGTTCTTCAAACAGTGTTTCTAATTCACAGGCACCATTTCCTGAAACATGTCTCACTGTGCAGCTTAGATTATTTTTGCAACAAGCTTTCACCAAAACTCTCCGTCAATGAGTAACTGCACAAAGGTCGCCTCGGGAGAAACAGGAAGGGACTGTTTTTACTTTTAGTTTTGGGCAACAGAACACATTTTTTGAAGTTCACCTAAACAACACATCAGAAATAATGTATGTATTTCTGATGGATTAATGATCCACAGTGTAATCCCATAGCTCTCCTCGAGCTTCTCAGCCTCAGTTCATCTATTCTCTGTTAGAGATTTTATTTATTATTTTTAATTTGGTTTCAATTTGTGTCATGTGAAACATTATGACTGATCATTTTCAGCCTCTGCTTCCTGAATACTGATGTATAACCAGAGCATTGGATCAGGATCTGAAACCCTACAGTTTACTCCCAGGTTTTCCACTGCATGTGGGATTCTTTCTGTCTGTCAAGGCCATTAGGGAGGGCTACCACTCAGATATCATGTCAATTATTAACCGGCTGGCCAATGATTAGAAGCCTGCAGTTTCTGCTTTAAACAGAGAACAATTTCATGAACTCAGAAGCAGGAAACACCACTAAGAGCTTCTCTTTTTACATACAGAACATATGTAAAAAGATATGTACAAACTAGCTGTGAATGTGCTAGTTTGTATAACAGAGTCTTTACTTAACCCAGTGAATGTTGATTCCCTTTTTAACACCCAAGTTCAACTCTGATAGTCAGAATTATTTTTGTTATCTATACTCTGTTTTCGACTTTATCTTTTGCACCTGATTTCACACCTGCACATGTGAAAATATGTACACATATCTGATACACATTCACATTCATGGAGATTAGTTTTTCTTCCTGTTTTTTTTTTTTGCTTCCACAAATAAGACACTTCACAACATGAGGCGAGACGTGTGAGGTGTGGCAGGAGGCCGACTCAAACTGGGCTGCTGCTTCATGTGCAGATTATTTAAGTTAGTTTTTCACTTTGTCGGCTCCTCCTACAGTTGTAATAATGTTTCTTCTTGTAATATTCTTCTTTTTTGTGAAAAGCATTTCTAAGACTATATTCTGTGCCTCATTAATGTGTATTTGAAAATGTCTTTTCATCTGTAAAGCAATGTGCACTTTTTTGTTTGTTTTACCAATGTTTTCACCCCCTAAAATAATACTGTATTGCAACACTGTTTAATAAAATTGTACCATTCAGTCTTAGGGGGATTACATGTGTCATTAGTTATTGATCATGTGATCAACCATAAGGTTCAGCTGTCCTGGTTGGATTATCCTGTTTGCTCCTTGCATCCTTTAGCTGAAGCCATCGTTTACAGAGATGTTACAAATTCTTCACGGAATTTGTCATCAGACAGGAGTGTCTTAAATTAAGAAAAGATCAACTTGAGTAATTGGAAAAAAATATGGGTTAACCATAACACTCCTAAAACTTTCCATAACTAATAAAAGATAACATAGAACGTACAGGGAGAGACAAAATCCTGTTATTTGACAGAGACTGTTTGGTTATAGTACAGTCTCATTTAGCTTAAACCACACTCTTCACAGGACTAAAATTAAAATTTATTAGATTTCATTTATTAGATTTCTTCCCCTGTAAGCAAGTGTTTTAAACTTGTTCATATTTGTTGGCTGAAATATCTTACTTATCATTCTACCCTACTTTTTTAGTTTTACTCATTTATTCTGCATATTTTTCATAGCTTTAGCTGAAAAAATAGTCTTGCAAAAATTAAACATTCGGGCCTCACTAAAATCCCCTAAAATCCATGCCGAAAAACATGTTATGGTCTGATGAAACTAAACTGGTATTTCTGGCTACAGTTCCAAACAATGTCTTGTCTGTTCCAGAGAACAAAAGAAAAGAAAACACCAGAGTGAAACATGAGGCTGGTAGCATCATGGGATTACTTTAGTAAAGAATGACTACACCTTTGGGAAGTGGAGGAAACAATTAACACTTAACTGATCAGTTTTGGCCCAGAACCTTCAGGCTTCTAGGAAGGAGAGACTGAAAATTTGAGTCCAAGCACATGTCAAAACCAAAAACAAAATGGTTTCTTTAGAAGAAAATGAGGCCATAGGAACGGCACCAGTCAGCAACTAAATCTGACAGAAAATCTGTGTCTTCACATGAAGAAGAAACTGGAGAAGAGGAGTCATCACAGTCTGAGAGGCAAAGTGGGCAAATGTAACCAGATCAAGACCGAGTGTTCTGACAGATTTGTACAACAGACTGAAAGCTGAAATTAAATCAGATTTTGGTTTAACAAAGTATTGGCTTAGGGTGTGCTAATGATGTACAGTCACAGTTATATTTATTGTTTTTGTTTATATTTTACCTTTTACAAATGTGTCTGTATTTCAGATGCATTTTACTGCACATATGTCACATTATTGGCAGTGAACATGTTGAAATGATTCATCATTTCAACATGTTCATCTACTTTCTACCCCTACTTGTCCTTGCAGGGTGATGAAGAAGCTGGTGCCTATCTCCAGTAGTCATGCACCCTGGACAGGTGGCCAGTCTGTTTACAGGACAACACAGAGACCCATAGGGTATATGTGAATCCTTTGGACATGTGTCTTGACGTGAGGATTTTAGATTTATGCTTATTTTATGTCTCAACCTTATTGAATATTGAGCCCTTTCATGGTAAAAATGTATCTTTATGTTGTCACTATTGCCCCATTTATCTCTCAGGTCTTGATTCACTTTCAGTAAATCTTGATTTTAGAGTTGTTTTCTCTGTAATTGTTACAATAATCCTATTTACTATAGTGTGTATTTTATTTCTTAATTAATTCAGAGAAGCACTGGAGAACTTGTAAATAAAAGCATAACCAAAAAGCCAAACATTGCCAACGGATACTTTTATAAAAAATAGAAGTGATATATTTGCACTTTTGTGAGAAGTGACTGTGCATGTAAAGTGCCCACTTGGTGCCTAGTGATGTTTAAGTGAAGAAAAGTTGCAGGAAAAGCTCAGTGGGGAAGTTCATGTATCCACATAAAAGGACATATCTATACATCTCCAGCTGACAGGAAGATAAAAGCACTTTGATCATCCAGTAACACAGCACTTCCTGTTAAAAGCTCATCATTAGGCTCCTCGCAAGCTTTTAGTTTCCATCAAAGATTCAAGGCAGCGGAGCAGTTTTCATTATCAGTGGTTTCGCCTAAACACAGTTACATGACCTGAGCGCAGGAGCGCACAGAGACGAACAGCGTTCCGAAGAAAAGCTGCAAGTTGAGGCATTTAAAACCGCAATATGTCTGACGTGAGCCAATGTCAGGTTGGGTTGTTTTTCTGCGCCAGACAGGTCCAGTCAAAGTCTGACTGGAATATGTGCGTTCTGCTTTGTGCTGCCGGCTGCATTAAACTTGTGGTGAACATAGTACAGAGGAAGAAGAAATAAGAGCTGCTGCAACTGTTTCAGCCACTCCTTCTTTATATGGCTAATCGACGTGTGATAAAGTGTTCCTGTTATCCTAAAAGCCTCTGGCATAGTTTCCCACCATCTTTCTGTTTTTTTTTTTACTCCTTGTTTAATCCAAAGTTACCGGAATCCAGAGTCATATAAATAACATCTGATGCGATGAAGGAAATTAGTGGGAGTTTCATTCTTTGGGAAAATAGTAATAGATTAGTCACAAAGTAGATAAGGATTTTAATTCAAATAGGTTTTGTCAATTAATTAAGACAAGTAATCTCAGAGAACCCTGTTGTCCGATTCATATCCAGTAAAATGAGAATGTTCAGTTCATACACATACATAACCACACTAATCAGACAGACAGACTTATATCTAATTAAATACAATCTAAATTAAAATGATAAAGTCGAATTACAAAACAAACAGCTGTGCAGGATATCTGCTCTTAATTTCAAGAACATTTAATGGTTGCAAAAAAATAAAGAGCCAGTGTCTGAAGGGAATAAAAAATGGATAATGATGCTATTCTGGACAGCTTTATCAACTTAAGACAGAATATAACACAAATAACATCATAAAAAAAGTAGAAATCTTTGAGTATTTCAGATGAAGAGTCATTAAAATGTGTTTTTTTTCTTGTGTCCAGTTTCAGTATTTCAGGCCATGAAGAACCTGATTGTGTACATACTCCAGAGCAGCTCTACTCTGCCGAAAAGAGAAAGGCGACGGAGCAGTTTTCAGCAACAAGGCAGTTTAACATCTGACCTTTACTCTTAAACAGTAAAGGTCTTTATAAGATGAAAACATCAGAATCATTACTTTGTCCAGGCACTGTAAAGAAAGTACAGAAAAGATCACAGATTAAAATAAACCATGTTCCAGTTATTGTTGACCAAACAAAAGGGATTTTAGCCTTGATTTAAAGCCAGTTGGTCCAAGGCCAGTCCTCAAGCTCTACTACCTGCAGCTTTCAGAAGTTCTCCGTTTTCCAGTATCCCTGAATCTAATGGCTCATCAGCATAGTTTAGCTCTGCATAAGCCTGGTGACGAGCCACTCATTTGATTCAGGGTGTCGGAGGAGGGACACATCTTAACAGCGAATCTCAAGAACTGGACCTCTAATTTAAAGGAACTAAGTGTTTCAGCTGTTTTGCAATTTTCTGGAAGTTTGCTCCAAATTAGTGTGGCACAAAAAACTGAATGCTGCTTCCATGTTTGGTTCTAGTTCTGGGGATCCAGAAAAAACTTGAACCAGTGATCATGACATCATAACTATCTAATTTACTCCATGAAATGAAGAGCGGCCACATTTCTGTGTTTGTACGACCTTGAGTCGTTTTAACTACTTAACTATTTAAACAGTTTGGTGACTGAATGCGTATTTGTATGCTAAGGAGATGTGTCAATGGTGGAGGATGTGTGTGCAAGTAATTGTCACTTGGAGATGCAAAGTTGCTACAACTGTGAGATGAGACGGGTAGAAACCAGGAAGCAGCAGGGAACAGTTAACTTTGGCTCCAGGAGGCTCCTGGAGGCAACAGTGGCCCCAGGCAGACAGACACCATGGACCCCCACAGAGCAGCCATTCCCCAAACAAAGATTCAGCGTCAGGCCAAAGAGACACAGGCTCCAAACGCTCCTATGAAGCCACATCCAGTTCTGTTGAGGAGGAAACAGAAAATAGAATTCTTGAATTTGCAAATATAAAAACAAAATGTCTTTGGGTCTTTTTTATAGGCATCTTAGAGCTGACCTGACTGGACATTTATTGAAATAGACTGAATCGGAGTGAAATCTGGGATTACTGAGAATATTATGCATATCTGTATTTGATATTGCAAATATAAGTATTACTATAATATTAATAGGGTAACTTGTAAATGTTTTATTTTCATGTTTCAGTTGTTTGTCACTGCAAAGTATGTATACATTTTACATTATATAGCTTTTTTTCCTGTGCTGATGATAGTGTTTATTTAACCAAAGTCTTTCATAATGATCCTGTCTTATAATCATTGTTGCTCTGTGTTATGAATAGAAAAGCCTGAGCAGGGACAAGGATTTCAAATTGGTATAAATTCTTTGTGCAGTTCCAATTCTATTCCCTCTGACAAATGAATCTCCAAAAATATATGCGTTTATTTTATGTAGACCTTGAAACTATCTGGTTTTATTTTTGTCTTATTATGTGAAGCATGATGGTCAAATGAGATTCCTTGAAATGAGTTTTCATAACAAACTTTATCCCGAATCCTCTTGAGTCTGTGAACATTAAGGGCCGTGAGAAAAAGAGAAGAAGCTGATTGTTGCCAAGTTGTTCCTGTTATTTTAAATTAATAAATAGATTTAAAAACCTCATCAAAACATGTGTAGAAATTTTGTGGTAAAAAAAATTCCCAGAAAACTTGTAGGTCACAAATGAGTGACCTTCATATGATTCGATGACAGTCTTTTTTTATGCAACTTCCTGTGTGTCTTTCGCCTTGAAGGCGCTTGTGATTCTGAGTCTGTCAGTCATGCTGTGTGAACCGAAAGTTCCTGCTTTGTTTCTGGGCAGTGACTTCTCTTATTTCAACCAAATAGGTTTGTGCTGCATGTGGTTCCTTCCAGAGACGCTACATTGTATTTTTCAGTAGGGAGTATAAGATACATGTTGTCTCTGCTGAGCGTTTAGCTGAAAACAAGCAACATGTTCTAATGATGAGTCAGAAAAAATGAGCTAAAATCATCAGCTGTAAACTAACTCAGGTTTACCAAACAGAACCATTTTATTTAAACTAGTTTTATGTTGGAAAAGTTTTACAGTTCAATTTGTGTAACATGAAACCCAGTGTGAAGTGATTCAGACGCCAGAAACAAGTTTGATGAAATCAGATGACTGACTCATATCTTCCTAAAGGGATCGTTCAGATGATAGTCAACAGTCAATGGATCAGCTTGCAGCAAAGAAAGAGGAAGTAGAATCACTGGCCCCCATTTTGTAAAAGCATAAATAGACCTTGGCAGTCTATCGCTGGGATCAATAACATTAAGAGATAAGCTTCAAGTTAACAAGCAGGTCCAGCCCAGTCATTCAGATTAATGTCCCTGAGGCTGAGCAGAGGGTGGAAAAACTTAAACATATGGAAATAAACCAAGCTTTCATGTTAAAAACAACACCTCTGAAATAGAAAGTAACTGTGTTGCAGAACAAGTCTTCTGAAATACAGATTTACATCCAGAGGCTACAGTTTCCCATAATGTCTCTTGACCTTTACCAAGTAAAGCTGATGTCCTTAAGACCTGCCATGTAACACAGTTTCTGTTGAGTATTGTCTTCTGGGTCAGGATCCTCACTCAGGCTGATAGACCTGGGTTTATGTTTTACCTCATAATTACATTTTAACCAAACAGTACTGGGATGTGAGTAAAGTGTGAATGTTCTGCTCTGGACCAGAACTAACCAGAGCAAAACATGAGCCCGTTTTGACAGGATGTTCATTTTTATACATTTCTTGACATTAAGAGGAATTAAATTCTTTCCTAACACATAATTTATCAGAGTTAATATTTAAAAGCAAACAAATTGGTGTTAATAAATGTTAAGCTGTTAACCGCATAGTCTTTGTAAAAGCTCCAGATCCGTGTTAATGTGGATTTATCGCTTTTTCAGAGCAGTGAAGCCATATCTGGGTCTCCTGGACTGGATGAAGAACACCAGAGCTCTCTACAGGAAGGACCAGAGTCACCTCTATTTGCTCAGGTCCTTCAACATCTGCTGGACTTTGCTCAGGATGTTTTATGAGTCTGTCGTTACCAGCAGTAACCTGTATGCTGTGGCAGCAGGTTGAAGGTGGAGGACACCAACAGACTGAACAAACTGACCCGCAAAGCCAGCGAGGTTGTTGAAGTGAAGCTGGACTCTAAGCAGTGGTGTCAGAGAGAAGGACCCTGACCATGGTGCAGGTCATCTTGGAATTTTTAGAAATGCTGTCTCACTTGTTGTTATATTTGTACTTACTAATATTTAACACTTTGGATGGAGTAGCTTGTTAACAAATAAACATTTTTCCTCTGAGGATCAATATTTTATTCTATTCTATTCTATGACCAAGAGCTTGAACGATACTTTCATTAGGTCACAGGAATATCTTTATAAATCGAGTGTCCGTTGTTTGTTCAAACAAAATGTTCTGTTTCGATGCGATCAACTGCTCATTTTTGCACACATATGCATATAGAGAATGTGGCTTAATCAAGTACCTTGAGATGATGAGTGAGTTTGTGCTTCATACTTATACTGAGTGAATTGAAAACATGATGTGCGTGAGTTTTAAAGTTTTTATGTCCACTTGCTCTCTGAAATTAAAATAAGTCCACAGTTAGAGAAACCTGATGCTCACCATCCCAAGTTTTAATAACCAGAAGCTAAAAATTAGCATAAAAGTGAAGAGATTTATCTACTGTAGACACAGAAGTGGCTTTTCTTAGAACCACAACTCAGAGAGCAACTGATAATTCAGACAAGGTTTAATAATAAACATTTGCTGCCTTCAGTTCAGAAACTGTTTATTGCATGACGTGGGTGTCTGGTCTTATCTTAGCCTGCTGCAGATGGAAGGCTGACTGGACTCTGTGTAAAGAAAAATAAACTTCTGCAGTCAAGCAGCAGCAGTTTATTTTTGTCCCTCCGATGGCATTTAAAATAATCAGTAATCAATGCCAAGGTGCCAAAAGGGTTTTATGTTTTCTGTGTTTAAAAGAGAAGAGTTTGACAAAAAAGACAAATAAAATATGAATATTTATATATAATGATGAGGAAATCTAGTTTTCTATAAATTACTGCAGACTTTAAATCATTCTTTCATTTTGCAATAGATCTAAAAAGTATCTCTGTAGAATGTTTTATTTGCGGTTTAATAAAAATTACATTAAAGAATAGAACATTAAAATAAAGTCTGGCCTCTGCAAATGAAAATGAAATAAACATTTGACTGAACATTTTAATGCAAATGTATGAAAATTACTTCTCATCACTTTGAAAACCGATTTGACGGACAAACAAAGAAGAACATTAAACAAACGCTGATGAAATAAAACTGTTTGGTTCAAAAATCTGTTTTAAAGTTTGAAGCAGACGTCGAAAACAGAGTTATAAGCAGAAGCTGAGCTACTTTAGCTTAACGTATTTAACCACATAATGTTTTACCTCTTCCTCTTTATGAGGTGCTTTAAAGAGAGTGTGTGTGTGTGTGTGTGTGTGTGTGTGTGTGTGTGTGTGTGTGTGTGTGTGTGTGTGTGTGTGTGTGTGTGTGTGGTGGGGGCTGTTAGACAGATGGGACACCACAGACCTGAAATAAGTTGCAAAAACTCACAGCTCAAGATTATCTTGTCATACAAGAGACACATAAACTCACAGGACTGAGATGAATTGTCTGATAAAGAACACATTTTAGTGTGAAGCATGGCTCTATTCCTTTCAAGACTGCAAACGATGGAGATGACAAGAAAGTGGAATGAGAACTGAAGGCTGATGGAAACCTTCAATCTTCAGCAAAGGGAAATAATAACAAAGTCTGATGTCTTCAATATCTTCATGTTGTCAGGCTGGGCTGAGCGTCCGGTGCTTTGGGATGCTAACGCTGCTGGACCGGTGGCCCACTCAGCAATCCACTCTTTACACACTTACAGATGTCAAACCTCCTGGTGTAGAGAAGCTGACTGATGCACATACAGCTGAACCTCTCATGCAAACCTTTGTTTATCTATGCTAACCTGCATTATGTAGCATGAGATCAGGTCGTGTTAGTGTCAGTTCACTGACATGACTATGCAAATGCAGCAGTGGTGAATATGTGCAGAACATATGATATTATCTCAAATTATGTCCTTTGAATCGAGTACCTTAAAGTCAGTTGTTTAGTCGATCCTCACAACAGGAATAATATTATTTATGAGTAGGATATATTCATAGCTTTTTGCTTGAAGTTAAGTTATCTTTTTGTTTGTTTTACTTGTTACCTGAAGTCAGTATGACCAACCCATAATCAACTGTAACCATTTCATCCTAAAGTTGCCAGGAACAATTTCAGGATTCTCTTATCCAATACAAATCTTTATTTTCTTTAAAGCTGCTGAACACACAAAGAAGCATTCATTGTTCTCCAAAGACTTTCTACATTTAAGTAGTAAAAATCTTTTAAATATTAATGGCAGTACTGGTTTTTGTGACAGAGCGAGCTGTAAAACACTGGGCTGACCGGACAGACGACAACATTCCACATCCCCTCTAATCTGTGGTGAGTCTGCCTGAGGACAGGAGCTACACAGCTCCTGAGTGTATCTGAACCAAATCTCCAGGCCACACCCTGCATCTTTAAGTCTGCATGCCATCTATTGTCATGCGTCCACAGCTGTGGGTGGGGCAGCTCTTTACAATTACAGTCATCGACCTGGGTAAACATGAGGATCAAATCCACAGTTAAAGCAGAGAGGGGAGGGCAGGTAAAGCAAACATTAGTTTCAGTTCAGTTCCCCTGCTTGGAGACGACCAAGAAAAGACTTCAGGGAGTTTCTTCTCAGCCTGTATCAGTTCAGCTCCGCGTCACTCAGACTGCAGGAGGCAGACGGTGAGGCAGGCCGCAGTCCAGCCTGCTCAGCACCAAACCACGAACAACTACATTCAACTTAACTAAACTCCCAATTTGTTCTTTACAGTTCAGTTCCTCGTTATTTAAAATATAAAGTGACGTAAAATTCCTGCAGATATATTTAGATTGATCTCAGAAATTTGCAAGAAAATCTTGGAAATCTCTGACTTTGAAAAGTTTAAAAATTCAGAATTTTTTTTTTGCTAGGAAATTTAATCTTCTTTTTTTTTAGACTTACAATGGCCATAATACGTTGTCGTAAAAATAAGCTGGTGTAAATATTCAGATGTTTGTATTTGTTTTTTGTTTTTTTTTAATTCTCAGTCATTGGGAAGGTTATTTTTAGCTCTGGAAACTCTAAAGTCCAAAACAACGGCTCTAATCCTGCAGCTCTTTGTTATGAACATAGAACATTGCCAACAACCTGCAAGGAGACACATACAGACACGTCTGAGGTTGACCTCAGTTCCAAGAACACCACGTCGGGTAAGGCTTGTCGGTAATACCCATCGGTTTGATCATTATCGCTGCAGGCTGTGCTCTCAGTTTCAAGTCTGACTGTTTTTTTGAGGCACTTCTGAGTCTAACTTAAAGAAAACAAACAGCAAAAAATGAGAAGATAAAGTAATACAAATAGTCTGAAGAACATTGATCCACCTAGAACCCTTTTAGCATCAGAGACCTTTTTGTTTTAATATCCAGATCTTTACAGAAAATAGGCAGAAGGAAATACAGTTTGGTTCAAAATTATTCATACATCTATTAGATTGAAGAAGAAAGCAATTTATTCTTTTACCAACATATTTCCTCTGCCTGCCTGGGAGTCATACCAGTGGTTTGGAGCTGCCTGATCAGAGTGACGAAAATGAAAGAAAGGATTATATGTGAATTACTCGTCTCAGATGGAGGCAGGATCAAATTTAACCTGCAGCCAACTTAAGGAAGTAATGAGTGAAAAACTCTAGACTCTAACAAGCTTTAGCAGCAGAAACTTTCAGAAATCCTCATCCCTGTCAATCTCTTTAATTGGTGTGTATTATGTGGATGTTCTACTCAGGTTTGATGTGCTTGGAATCATTGTTCTGTGTTTCTGTCAACCATAACTCTTTTATCTTTAACCTGCAACAATCACTAATCCTCAGTGCTGTGCAGTACGGACAGACATCTCATCTGCTTGTAAGCATCCTAAACCCACACGTCCTCAGTAGAAAAGGCAACAGTAGCAAGCAACTTGTACTTGTTTGATGTTTTTTCTAATCAGGACATTAACCCACACGGGCCTGTAGAATCTGAAACAGAGTTCTCCGATATTTATCAAACACATTTTTAGCACTTCATGGTTGATTTATTCATCAGACTCATGACCCATATAGACATAAAAAAAAATCAAAATTTAATGATACATAACAATACATGAAAACTTTTATGGTGTGGCCTTATGGGATACTTGTTAAGATGCCCAACATTTGGACTGAAGTGCTTTGTGAGATTAAATTTCTCTGTTTTTATGAATGGATCCCTTCAGGACTTAATGACAAAATGTCTTGGAATTTGAACTTAAATAAACATGGTCCACCTTGGTCATCATGACAGAGTGTGCATAATATAAGGAAAATCCATCTGCTTTCAGCAAAAACTAACCATAAAGATATCATGTGCTTTACTCCAGATCTTAGTCAAACAGTGTGTATCGTTGGTTTTTGTTCAAAAGTCATTTTAAGAGTTGGTCCTGTAGATTCTTTGAGTCTTACTGTAGTGTTGCTTCAGCAGACTTAGCTCTGGATTTAACTCAGAGCAACAAAGCAGAACCAGGATAAACCCACAGGCAGGTCGGGACTCGCAGAGACACATTTTTG
>CAEGAF010083025.1:0-22261 GCA_903067075.1 Micropoecilia bifurca | reverse complement strand
TGGACAAAATGAATCAAAGAAGTGGTGAGAAAACATGTTTCTTTTAATTGAAACAGTACAAACTGTAGCTTACATGCATTAGTAAAGTAAATAAAGTGAACCAAGTACCTGCTCTGGATAGTTTGATACCTTTTTAACATGAACATCTGAAGGAATCGCTCTAAGCCTGATGACCTGGTGAAGCAAGCAGTGAGGGAACAAGGTGACAGTTGGATGTTACATTACTTGCAGATGAATATCAATTTTTTTCTAGGAAAGAAAATATCGATATATCGCGATATCGATATTATTATACGGCCCTACTTGAATATCAAGTAAACACACAAGACAATGGTAAATGAATGGAAAAACTAGAATTTTGACAATAATACAAGTCAGGACTTTTGCAAATATGAAAAACAGTACATTAAAAAAATACAAGTTTTAAGAGATGATGTAACTTATGATGTAATTTACAATAAACAATATAAAATAAGCAGAAATGCTAAACATTATGTGCTCTGATGGGAGCTGAGATAATGTTCCTTTAATGTAGCAGCTCTGAAGTCACACGAATAAATGAAATAGGTGAAGATCATCTTTTATTCTAGAAACTTTTAAGAAGTGATTGTTTATGGAAGCTACATTTTAATGCGTTTCAGTTGTTTTTACTGCACTATAATTTATTTATCTTAAAAGAAATGTTTATGTTTATTCTTTATTCTTCCCTCTGGGTGCATGATGTCATCAGATGTAACTGGGAGTTTCTGGACGCACCTTGAGAATCAGGTTCCTAGATTTCCTTATTTTTATGTCACTTCCAAGACGTCGCCTTTGGTGACAGCGTGGTTCTCACAGCTGCCAGACGAGACGGCGTAAAGATCTTGGTAGAACACGGCGGATATTGCTGTTGACATTAAGGTCAGGTGATTATATTACAATGAAGGGCCGACGTCTTTATTTTCTTCTTTGCAGCAAACAAGTCGGCTATGTTCAATGTCTCGGCAGTGAGTCCTGCAGGATTTCAGAGATGTAGCACAGAGGATTCACTCTGATGTATAAAGAAACGCAGTCAGGGGTAAAAGGTTAAAGGTTGTGGGACTGAGATGCAATGACCTCAGCACAGCAGGACACTCGCTCAATTGAAATGGACTTTATTCAGCAGTGTGGCTCTTCTTGCTCAGACCCAACCCCCATTTAAAAGGTTCCCACTGAGTTTATGAAGATGGAAAAAATAGATTAGCTAAAATTATTCCAGAAAAATGATCCATGTCAGCTTAAGATGATGCCACGTTTTTAAAAAATGTTGGTAATGTTGTTCTTACAGTTTTCTTAAGTGCTTAAAAGTCGTTTCAACAAATATCAGACCATTTTAAACAAACAAAAAGAAGCATTAATAAAACTGGGAAAAAATTAAGTTAAATCCATTTTGCATTAGTTGGATTAATAAAAGACGTTATGGCAAAAATGTAAACTAAATGGCACACTTTAAGATTGTTCTTATGGTTTGTAATCTGTAATTTTCAGAGTTGGTGGTCAAACAGTTTTTTCACCGACAGAAAACAGTTTTTAGTATTTAATGATAAAGTATCAAGGACACAAGGTTCAACATTGGAACCCAGCTTCTTCATTTCTTTAATGACAGGATTTGCAAAGTATCTAGTAACTGCAAAATCTTTTGCTTGCAGAGTACACCAATTGTTTGTTTTTCTTGCAGCGGCTTAAAAAGGAATGAATAATGGTTGGTAAAATTGTTCAGGTCAAAAAGTGATAAGCATTTGTAATAACTGGTGATGAGTATTTTTCTATTGCTGCAGAGGAATCTGCCCTACTCTTCTTTGCAGAATTGTTTCACATTTAATCACACCAGAAGGTTTTCCATAATGTTTCTGGTGATGCCACAGGATCTAAATCTGATTTAAAGATAAAGTTTTGGACTCAAATTGAGGATTTACTAGTTATAAAAGCGTAAATCATGGTTCCATCATGATGCTGTACAGGATCCTGAAGCAACAAATCAGTCCCAGAAAATCGTGATATTTTTTCTTAAATCATGTTAGTTTCACATTAGGTGTAATGAAATGCACACCTTACAAAAAAATCCACAGTTTTCTCACGAGTCCACAAAATAATTTGCCAAAAGTGTTGAAGATAATCAAGATGTTTTTTGGAAGGATTATGTATGATCACTGTAACACGGATGCAGTTTCTGCCCAGTTTCTCTTTCTTACCGTTTAATCATAGACGTTCTTAACTGAGAAAAGTGAAGCCTGTTTTGCTGCACATATAGTTTTTGATTCCTTGTGACCTTCTTGGTTTAGTTGCCAAATGATTTTGGTTAGTTGGTGACTGTCCCACACTTTCTTTGTTTGTGACTTCGTGTTGTCAAACTGGATTCATTTAAGTAATTTCTTATCTCTACAACTCTGACAACAATCAGACTAAGTGTGGCAACTGAAATAAAAACAAAACAAAAAAAAGAAACAATTTTTCAAAAAAAATGCAGTCACAGTTTTTTGTGGATTTAACAAGGGCACCATTTTGGTTTAGATTTGGCCTTGACCCTTAAATGTAACCATTTACTTTGACTACACTGGTCTGATCCTAAACCTGTTTGAATCGTTTGACGCATTTAGGTGTGACCAAAGCCAGAACAGAACTCTGTGAAAGCCAAATACGTTATTATGTTAAGTATATCTGAACAAAAAGTGGTTGTGTGTTGGGTTTTCTCAACATTAAACTCATGAAAACAGTAGAAAAAAAAGACTCGCTGTTTTGAATTGTTGAATTATTTATGGGGGCGGAATATTTCCAACATAATTTAACCGTCACCACAGAGGCTCTCCAGTGCTTTTTATTTACAGAAAAGTGACTTCATGTTACTGTACACTTTGATATTTCCCTTTTTAATAAATACCCATAGGGTAATAGGTCCTCCGTAGCTTTGAGTGCATTATAAAACACACAACCCTAAGTTAATGCATCCTTTACTAACCATACAAAACAGAGACGACATAGAAAATATAGCATTACACCATGTTACAAAGTTACAGAAAATACTTATATATATATATTTATATATCTTTATAGATATATAGTCACAGAAAAACAGCAGAAAAAGCTTGCGACAGGATACATTTGTTGTGTTTAAGTTAACTATCTGAGATGGAAACACGCGATGGTTGTCAGCTCAGAGTCACAGACCTGGAGTCCCAGGAGGTGGTTAAGGCGGCGCAGCTCATCGCGACGAGATGCTGCAACAGTGCTGAGCAACGCCAGCAGGAAAACCCGCAGCTGCACCGGTATCCAAACACAGCGCTGAGAGCAGCAAGGGCAACTCCGGCTGAGGTGTACATTCCTTAAAACAAAGGCACAGCTTGGCAGCAGCATTGCACTCTTTATATGATTTTGCTGCAGGTTCAGACAATCAATATGATTCGTTTGCCTCCATCGAGTGTTTGATGGAGGAAATGATTAATCGGAGATCTGGTCGGGTGACGCCTCTTCAAACTTGTCAGTCCGGCCTTGATTTCTTTCACCTTCCTCTTTGTCCTTGAGAGACTGCAGCTGCCGGTTTATCAGGTAACGAGTAATCGAGCCCTATTTGGCCCAGCCTGTGGTGGCCTCTCCGTTGATGTAGGCGAAGCCTGGAAAATGCTGCGAGTGCTCGTACTCAGAGTTTCTGCGAGGGCCGAGAGGAGAGTACATGTCCCCAGAGGTGGCATAGCGAGAGGAATGCATAGGCGGGCTGGAGTAACAGCTGCTGGCAGGAGACACGTCTGGCCAGCGGGGGGCGATGGGCGCCGGGTGCAACCGAGGAGTGCTGCCCATCAGGCACGGCTCCATGCGCGACATCTGGCTGTTGAGCTGGTACTGAGGAGGAGAAAGACAGTAAGGTTGATCAGTGATTATTTTAGAAGCAATTAAATAAGGTTTAGAGCTGTTTTTAGACGTAAAATTAAATAAATGGGGAATAAAATTGGAATTTAAAGACTGAATTTTGTGTTCACTTGTGTTTTCCTTGACTAATATTTAAATTGGTTTGATGTCCTGAAATGGTTAAGTGTATAAGACATGCAAATAAACTGGAAATTGGGAAGAGGGCAACAATGATCATCATAATAAAATAAAACAACAAAACCAAATATATATCTGAATCAATAACAATGGTAAAAAAAAAAAGTCTAAATTTATTTAAAAGATTAAATCGTTGTGATAAGTTCTTCTACCTGTGGTCCTTAAGTTTAGATTAAGAATAAGCTTTTTTCTTACACATCAATAAAACTCCAATTGAAAACCTTGAAGGAAGCATGAACAGCTTCCCTCCTTTCGGAGACGTCACCTTGGTGCCGTCTCATCTGTGAACCTGTTTATGTGAGCCGACCCCGTCGATGGTAATTTCCTGTCGGGGGAAATTGTCTCACAAGTTGTGCCAAAAAATGGTCAAAACAGAAAAATTAAGGCTCTCACAAAAAACCCAAAAATAAAATAGTATTTTCCTTAAAAAATGGCTTTTCTATTTGTTTTTTGCGTTGCCTGTGGTGACGGCGCAACAAAGAACAATGAGTTAAACTGCCTGGCGATAAAAATACTCTGGACAGATGTGGATCCGGATGAGGTTGTAGCTCCGTGCCCGACCTCTTGCTCTGACAAAGTGGAGTCATTGTGCTTCATTTAAGCTCAGACGGGTATAAAAAAGAAAAGTGGAAGTAGGAGCCTTTTCCTCTTTTCTGGCTAAATATAAACACGACAGTCGATTCCTTTATGAAGGATCACCGCATGGAAAAAGATGGTCAGAGCAGAGCAGACGCCTCGGCTGCCTCTTGCTCACAGGCAAAGAAGGGGGTCGTTGCATAACAATATTTTAATAAACGCCCCTTCTGCCCCGCTCTGAGGCTGCTGGCTCAAACACATGAAGAGACCATTGAGAGCTGGAAGGAGGAGTAACAGAGCGGGGCCCCTCTTGGCCCCTGGTAGAGCCACCTTTCACTGTCTGCTTCCGCCGAGCGGAGAGGGTTTGATTCAGAAACGTTTAGAAACACTGCGAGCTCTGAAGTCCGGCTGATTTCCCCTCCACCACCACCATAAAAGCAGCGGAGGCTGGCGCTCCCTCGACAGGAAATTACCACCAAAAGAGCAAATTTGCACCACAAGCTGCAAGAACGGCAACATCTCGGATCGAAACCTCTTGTTTTATATTTAAATCTTTTGTTTAAAACAATAAAGATACCAAAACGATTTAGTTTGCAGTCAATCAAGCTGAGTTTCTTATAGATTTCAGATAAATTAACAATAAAACAGAGCAGATGGGAGATGTATGTGTATTCACCCAGTGGACAATCTACCACCTTAAGAAAGTTTTAATATCACCTGAACCTCTGCACATTTTGTCACAAGACAACAACAAACTCCAAAGGATCTTAATGGGATTTTCTGAGATAGACCAACGACGAACATGTCGACGACGATCCAGCCAAACTTGCATTACCGTAATTCCGCCACATTTTGCGCTACCTGAAAAATGCCAACGGTTTCTGAAAGGGGGAGACGTTGTGCTTTCCAGCCAATATCAGGTTATTACGGTAATAATAGTTGTCAAGTCTTGTAACAAAGTCTCTGTTGGATTTAGACTAAGTGGTTCAGCCTGACCACCAGGCTTCTATCCTTTATTTAGCTCCATCCTTCTTCCCAGCTTCCCTGCCTGTGGTGGGCAGAAGGATCCCCACAGCATGATGCTGCCACCATCATGTTTCAGTTAGGACTGTGCGTTCTAAACATAAGTTTTCTGCTGTACTTATCACTTTAACTTCAGGCAAAACAATTCAGATATATGTCTTGTGACCAGAGCAGCTTGCAAACAAAAACAAGACGTTCTTGTCGCCACTTTTTCATAAACCTCATCTTTGTGAAGTGGGTTAGGATAACGGCTAGTAATTGTCCTAAACGCTTTCCATTCTCAGAGAATTATGTGAGATGTTCACAGCTTGAGATTATGTTTTATAATCTAACCCTGCTTTAAATTTCTCTATAACTTTCTCCCTGGCCTTTCGTCTTGAAGCCGTTTGTTCTCTAAGGGTGTCACAAACCAGCTGGATTTAAGAAGATTACATTAAACACTTCCTCAGGAAAGTGGTTGTACTGGACTTTATTTAGGGGCAACAGACATAAACAGGGCTGAATAATGCATGCCACACTTTTCAGATTTCTCTAGACGAAAAGCTGTAAACCAGGAATCATTTTCACAGTAATGCGCCTCTTTATGTTGGTCTGTTGAGGCAGCATCATAAAATGAAAAAAAGTGGAAATTATGTGAATAGATTTGGAAGGTAAAGTAAATGTTAACATGACTTGAAATTGCTATAAATAATTTGAAAAGTTTAATTTTATAGTACACAAGAAATATTTTCTGTAAAGTCACTGAAAGATTTGCAATTTAGCTAAGTTGTGAATCTTAGCTGAAAACTGAAAACTTTATTACACAAAAAACATCCTGAGTGTTAAAGTAGGACAGTAACACTCAGAATGTTCTCATGTTTTACAAATAGGGTTTCCGGTAACACTTCATTTAAAGGGGTGTGCATAAGACTGACACGACACTGTCATAAACACTGTCATAAACACAACACCTGACATGAACATAAAAAAAGTCTTCATGAATGTTTATGACAGTGGTCAGGAAGTGTCATTTGGTAAATAATGACACTTTTAATGCAAAGTTGCTCTAAAAGTTGCATTAAAAGTCCATTAAAAGTGCCAACTTTGCATTAAATTGTCATTATTTACAAAATCATGCAACGTTTTTCTTAGGGTATGCGTCTGAAAGCTTCGTCTCTTCACACCTTTTTGCTTTATTTGTCATTTTACAAATTAAATACTAACTCCAGGTTCGGTGAGTCTAACAAAATCAGTCTGACATGGTGCCTAGATGTTTGACTTTTTTCTTTTTCCATCAACTCACTTGTTTAAGTAAATGAGAAACCCATAAAATACAGAACGCGTCCAGAACACTGTTAGTCATTGGTATTTTAAACAAACGTTTAGTTGTGCTTTAAAGTAATTTTTTTCTTTTATTATCCAAACAGTGAGCTGACCCGATCGTGCCTGCGCAGCACTGACCTGTGCAGAGGAGCGGTGGTAGGCGGAGTAGTGAAGTGGGGCGGGGATGGCCGGCTCGTGGGCCAGGCTTGGGTACTGGCTCTGGATGGAGTGGGGGTGCTGGTTGGTGTAGCTGCCATAGTTGTAGCTACCGCTGTATCTGAGACAAGACGCGCCTGATTAGCAGTGAAACCGGTTAAATCTCCTGTGGGTGCGTCCAGCAGCAGGGTGGTATTTACCCGTGCTCCTCCCTGTGGCCGTACACCGGCATCCTGTGTGCAGAGGGCGGCGGCGGGACGGGAGCGCTGCTCCTCATGCAGGACAGCTGCTGCCCGGCCTCCGGAGCGGAGCCGCCCGCTGTGGTCACTGTGTATGTAAGGGACCAGGTATATGACTGAACAGCGCCTGGCAGACACAGAAACAAACGTTTCGGCGCGGAGTAGCTATATAACGTGGAGCATTTCGAAAACCGCTTCGTTTTCTGTCCCGTCTCACCTGTGGAAGCGGTGACCCCTGTGTACTCTGGGGACAGGGCGGCGGTGGGGGAGCTGGCCGACGAGACGTCCACCGACTGGACGGAGCGGGCGGGAGAGTAGGACCCCGGAGACGGGGACGTTGGGCTGGTTTCTGTCAGCGTGAATTCCTCCTCTTGCTCTGCTGGAAGAGTCAGGACAGGACACATTTGTGGAATCGCGATTCGCTGGACGCCTCCACGGTTTGCACACACAGAAACTCTGATTTTCGCTCATTTTTCTTTAAAGATTTGCTCAATTGCTGTCATATTGGACAGAGAGCCGTTCTGAACATCAGCTTTCAACTTGCCAATTATTCTCAATTGGATTTATTGGTAGACTTTGACTAGGCTATTCTGACATGATGATGTATTTCAACCAAAACCACTGCAGTGGCTGCATGTTTAGGGTCAGCATGCTGCTGGAAGGAGAACCTCTGCTTTAGTCTTCAGTCCTTTGCAGCCTCTGACTGGTTTTCTTTCGGGACGACACACACTGCACAGCTGAACTGAAAATACAAAATCATCCCAACCAATCATGCTGCCACTACCATGCTTTAACAAAGGGCCTGGTGTGTTCAGGGTGATGTAGCATGTTCATTTTTGCCACTCTTTCAAAATACAACCCGAGATCTTCCTCTAATTTACTCAAGTGATGTTAACCTAACCAATCCAAAGTCTACAAAGACATTACACCATCATCTGGGCGTTTTGGTGAATGTAAACCTCTAAGTTTGAAGAAAGTAATACAGAAACAGTAAATAACATTTCTGACTTAAGCCGACTTTGAGTAGCTTCACTCTTCACAGGTGGCTCAGCGCTCGAGGGCCTCACCTGTGCTCCCCTCCCCTTTCATGGCCCTCATCAGGTCGTTGGCCCTCTCCTGGAAGTGCAGTGACTCCAGCAGGTAGAGGACGTAATCGTCAAACATGAGGTGGATCAAGTGAAAGGAACCTGCAGGCACAAAAACACAAAATGCTGTCTCTTCCTGTTAAAAGCGCGAAAAGTCTTTTACAGACGGGAAAATGAATGAAATGGACGACGACTGTCTGGGCGGTGATGACTTCACATCCGGACGGGAGAAAACGAACCAGCTCAGCCTCAGAAATATGTCGGCTGACCCCAGATGTCACAGGGAGCAGATGAGGCAGCAGCATCACAGACGTGTCGTTGTGCCACCGCCGTGCGCATAATAAAAACACTTGTGGTCATTCAGGGGAGCAGAGCGCAATCCTGAACACTCGTAAAATGGGGGTGAAAATCAGGCAAACGCATCGGGAAAGGGGAGGGGTGGCCTTTGTTAATTAGCCGTTTGTGCACAGAGACCTGCTTTATCAAAACACCGCTACCAGCTGTGTCTTTCGTATTCAAAGAAAGGGCCAGGAGAAGACGGAGAAGTCTTTTTTTGTCCCTCTTTCACTTTTACTTCTGTGTTCTAACTTTGGCTTGTGCATGGCAGGTTGTAAAAAAAAAATGGCAGCCATTTTTATTTCTCCAACTTTTTTTCTGAAGACTGCAGGCCTAAGCAGTAATTCAGTTTCTGATATGAGGGTAGAAACCAGCAGATTCATCTCCTTGTATTTGACCAACATCTTTCTTTTGTCTGGACAAAACGTCAACATTTTGGAACGGAACTGCCAGAATCCCAAGTTAAATCTGATGCAGAAACTGGGAGGAAGCTAAAGATTAGGGTGATGGCAAGAAGGCTTTCCAACAGATTATCAGTAAAGATAAAAGATCAAAATACCAATGAAAGTCAATAAGAACCATGATAAGAAGGAGTTGATTATGCCAGAAGAGATTGTTTCATTGATTATTGATCATGAACTTTAATTTTCAGTAAAATATCAATAAAAACAGATTAAATGTTTTTTTTTTCTCAAGCTTTTATTTCCTTAACATGCCTGCCTCATTTCCTCCTAGAAACTAACTTCTTAATAAATTTGCAAGGTAAACAGTAAACAGTTCAGGACCTACATGTTTGGGTCCTATTTTCACTTAAAATGATACAGTTTGCAGAAAAGAAAGTCCTCACTTGTCAGAATAGAAGGTTGGACCTTTTTAACCAACCCAACCTGCAGGAGAAAAAATACTGCTGACTCAACAAATCACAAACACACCATGTTAATAAATTCCTTGCTGCGGCTTTGCAAAGAACAAAATGCATAAAAATACATTATTACTAACTTATATTGCTAATAGCAGAGAGCCTGGTCAGGTGAAGTTTGGTTCGATGTCGTTCCAAAGATTGGTAAATAAAAGACGTTATATGTTAAACCCAGAATCAGTCTGACCCTTTTTACTTGGAATAATTAATACCAAAAATATTTCCTGAATCTCTCTAAAGTTGTAGCACAGTTGGAAAACCACCAGGAATCATTTCTGCTTTTCTACTTCAAATTAAACCAATTACGCCAAAATAATGTGCTTTTCTTATACATTTCTTTCTGCGTACACTGAGAAACAATCCTTCATACAGTGGGTGTCTCATCGTCTCACTCTATGCCTACAACTGACATGATGCCACTTCAACGGGGTCCCAGTGGCTTTGTAATGTTTCATAAACAGAATGGATTTTAACAGGTGGGTTTATCAGCAGAACTTCACCACAAAATGTCTAAAACTGCTCAGAATATTTGGTTTCAGACTGTGAACTTTGTTCGTGTCGACGTGAATGGTTTGGGTCTCACCAAAGCTGGGCGCGCTGTGCAGGGTCATATCCCGGATGACTCTGGTACCAAAACACGACCACATCAGCAGGAACTGTTGGGCCACCTTCTTCAGCGAGCCGGGCCTCTTCCCCGCCACCTAGAGAGAGAACATTTCCATGAGAAAAAGATGGAGGTGGGGGGTGGGGGGGAGCGCCAGAATTAACCCCTGGGTCCATATTGGGGCTTAACCCTCAGGAACGAAAAACATGTCAACAAGTCAACTATTTAATTTGCCCCCGGGGACACGCCTTCCTATTGAACTATTGTCTGGGTGGTGGAGGACGTTGCCAGGGCGACCAAATTTTACAAGCCCATATCTGGCACATAATGGGTGCAAATGGGGAGCTTGAAGACATCATTAACTGGGCGGATTGGGAGCTAAGTGCCTCTGAGTGAGAAAGGCATGCAGGAGTGAGCGGATTTTAGGACTTGGCTGCACAAACAGGTTTATTAAACTGAACTCATCATAATTTTTACGGGTGCAGCTAGAAAAATGATTTCAATCTGGTTTGTGTGTTTAAAATTTTAAACATGTTTATTATTTATTTAGTTTGTTTTTCTTTATAGCAGCCAAACATAAAATAACAGTGCTGTTTTATAAATATATTTTTTCTAATTAATATTATTATCAAATAAAAAATATTATTGCCTTCATTTATCATAAGTTTTTTCAAAATTATTTTTTAGACTCTAAAACCAGAAACCAGATGATTATTTTCTTGTTAAAACTCTGGCATATTGGCGATATTTTACAAAGGTTTTTTTTGTAAACTGATTTTAAAATAAATTTAAAATTTGTGCTGTTTTGTCTAACCATTTAAAAAATATATAGTTTTGATATTCATTTAATATTAAAATTTTTATTTCGCTGCAGCAGTATTGACCAAGCAGCAGTCACTGACCACGGAGTGAAAATCTCACCAACATTTATAAATAAAACGACGATTTAACTCGTTAACTTCTTGAAACTGAAGGACATTTTCTAAAAGGCTTCTAGAATTGGATTTTATTTATTTTAGGTGCTATCTTTTCAGACCTTCTGTTAGGAGGAAAAAGCTTCAAAATGTGAAACGGGTGCTCTATTCTTTTTTTGCAGCTATTCGCACGTCTGATGCTGAATCATTCATAAATCTTCGTTTATCTTCGTCGCCGCCTCTCACCTTGACGACGCAGCGGTCCACCATGGAGTCCAGCCACTCGATGTAGGCCTCGATCGGAGACTGCTCTTCCAACAGGCGGTCAAATTCCTGATACACTGAGACAAGAGAGAGAGAGAGAGAAGAAAAAAAAAAACTTGACACAACTTGAACAACAGCCTCGTAACGCAGCGTCGTCCACACATCAGCGACCTCTGCTCCTCTCAGGAGCTGAATGGCGGCGGCTTGGCTCGGCGGGGCGTTGGAGAGGAGGATGAACTTGTTTAACCTTTTGCTCTCGGTCCTCGGTGCTTTGACTCCGCCGGTCGTGGGAATGATCGTCACTGAGTGTGTTTACGCAGCGGAGAGAGATTGAGCTCTAAATGTGACACTTACAGTGCATAATAAGCTGCCTGTGCTCCTCCTGCGAGTCCTCCATGGTGTAAAGTGTCTGCTTGGTGATGCTGTTCAGGTCCACGTTCCTCCAGTCCTCCAGCATTTGGAAGGTGATGTCGGCGCTGTTTATCACAGTCCGAGACGCCTGTTTATCAAACGACAACACGACGCCTGCGTGTCGCTTATCTGATTCGCTTCTTTGTTTTTCATATGGATTTTAATAAAAACATTCAGAAACACGACATTCACCTGACAGAGATGGTTTAATGACGTTTGCCGCTTCAAAATCTGGGAGAATCTCCTCGACACTGGAAATGAAATCATAGGAAAATGGTCAATATTGAGGATGCGGCTGTCGCATGAGCACATATAAATAATTTGTGGTTGACTTACGTTCAAATTTGATGTTCCTCAGGTTTTCAGGAAGGTCGTGAAGTGCTATTTTAAGCCACTCATCAAGCTGTTTGGCAAATTTCCGAATAACCTGAGTCAAGCTGTGCAGAAGAGAAACAACGGCGTAGATTTGTAAGAGCTAATGAGATTTTATCCTGCGGTTTCATCTGAAGGGCATCACGTAAAAAACAATCCATAGCTCAAGTTGGAGCAACATTCGCAAAACATTCATCAAAACAACTCATTAAATCTTTTTCTCTGCCGTTTGCAAGGTAAGCTAAAGCCACAGATGCACTCTATATTTAGCAGTAAGTGAAGACTACTGTGGGTTATAATAAGACATTTTTAATAAGAAAAATGTCTATAATTAGTGACGGTAAAGGTTTTAACTCGTCGATTGGCAGCGTTTGCATAAACAGCTCGAAGTAGAGACACACAGAGAAATCAGTTCTTAACAGAAATTGGATGATTTTCAGCTCTTTAATTCCCATTTAATATTTATGAATTAAAAAACAAATATTGTTTAAAACATGCTGTATTTGCATTTTGTAACTAAAACAAATGTTGAGAGGCTGACCATCAAAAACTGTCCATTAAACACACCATAGGTGGTGCTTAAAGACACAGAAGGTCAAATTAATTACAGCAGAGTTGATGTTTTTTTATTCTTATATTTCCACCTTTGTTGTTTGCAGAATATGCTGGATTTGGAGATATTTGTAACATTTTGCAAGTCTACGAGTTAATGTAACATTCTCAATCGAACTATGTTAGTCTGCGATATAAGCAGCTAAAAATAACAACTCTGAACATGGAACATGAAACAACAACAACGACACACAGCTGAAAGATTAGGAAAAAATATCTTGAATTCAGTCCGTCTTCTAGATAGATCCATCTTTTTGCAAACTACAGATCAAAAATTGGCTCCAAAAATGATCAACACATCTCTAAACTGACCCCACACTCAAATCTGAGGAGGTTGAAACACTTCTACAGCTGAACATAAAGTTTTTCACACCACACACACATAATTAACAAAAAAAAACATTTTTCTTACTGTCTGACGTTAAATCAGATTAATCCTTTTCTGTTTTAGGTGACTTAAAATGACCAAAATGTTTCCTAGAGGCCAGAATGCTGTAAGGTCATTCAGGAAATGACCCCAAAATCAAAGTACAGAAGGGAGATTATAGTTTTCTAATATACACAGCAACAACTTCACTAAAATGGTGAGGAAGAAATATTGAAGCAATATCTTCAAAATGAACAATGATTCTAAGCAAATTAGTTGACATAAAGACAATGAAGTCATTGTTGGTAGTGGGCATTAATAAGGTCTGATCTCAGTCTGTTAGAAAAAAAAAGTGTGTGTGTAGCGATTATGAGGTGTGTGTGAGCAGGACGGCTAACAACCTGACTCGGTTCTGTCAGGAGGAATGGGCCAAACCTCCAGAAAACTGCTGTGAGAAGCTTGTGGGAGGCAGTTCAACCACATACAGAGAAAACTTCTGACTTTGAAGACAAACAGAAATAAATTTCCTAATGCAGCCAAACATGAGCCGCAGAGACTGATTTAGTCTCAGACAGTGAGAAACAAATTGTTTGCGTCTGAGTGTGAGCATCCGGCTGTAATCCCATCAGACTGAAGGCGGAAACAGATGCTCACCTGTCAGGTAGTGCTTGCAGGACGGTGGGCATCAGAACCCCTGAGATGGCTTTGTAGAGGATGGAGTCACAAACGCCGACGATGTTGACCACGGTGGGGGAGCCGAGGACGGGCAGCATGTGGGGCGGCATGCCCTGCCAGAAGTGCAGCAGGAAACTTTGGACCTGCAGGCGCCAAGCAGGCGACGTTACAAGAAGAAGTTTATGCTCATGTTTCATAAAGAGGGTGGAGTTCAAAACCTTGCCTCGTCAAAATTGGCTCTGATAACCGTGTCCAGTATCCTCTGACAGTGCGTTCTGTACATCATGATGAACGTCGACACCTGAAAGCAACAACAGAGTATTAATCTGTTGTTGTAAAACAGCAGAATGTTTTACAGCCTCCCCCCCCCCTCCTTTTTGAGGTGAAACTAGAAAAAAAAAAAAAAAGCGTTGCAAAAACAAGAAAATAAATCTGCCTGTGAACCAATAAATACATGTTACAGGTCCAGGCTGGAGCAGAGCGATATAAAACGAGCTTTAGAGATCAGCAAAACACAAACCATTTAAAATCATGGCCCCCCTTTTAAGAGCCGGACAGCTAGTGCCCGTCTTTTGTCCACTGCTAGATCTTATTATCTGCCCCCCGAAGATTAAGAGTTAGTGAGGAGCCAGCACATAAATCCTTAAGGTCCCTCTCTCAACGCAAAGCCAGATAAAAGAGTCAAAGAGGGGGAGCAGAGACGGTGAGATGGGAGGGAGCAGAGCTGTAAGTAAGTAAGGACTTAAAAACCGTCGTTTACCCTCTCCTCTGGCAGGCTGGCAGGCAAATTTAGGTCTTTGACATTTGGAAACTCTGGCAGGAGCGTCCCCAGCTTGGAGCGCGGTGAATACGCCACTGTCTGCTTCGTGACCTCTTTCTTCCCCGTCTCGTTCACCCACGCCGCCCCCTTCTTGGAGTACATCACATCGTAGTATGGGGACGTCTCCTTCACCGCGATCCCGTAGTAGTGGTACCTGAGGAGGACAGGATGTCTTCTAAAATCATGATAATCTACCACTATGAACAGCTGATGAGTGAATTTGCTACATCAAGTTCAGTGTCCGCTTGTCGTTTGTGATGCGAACAGAAGAACAAAAGTCCAAACTCACTTGGACTGTCCTCTTGTTCCCAGTCGTCTGGTTGTCAGTGCTGGGAACTGCTGCCTTATAATCTATTTAGAGAAAGGGGATGAGAGCTGTCAGTACAAACATGTTCAGTCATGATCGTCTATATATCAGGAGAACTAAAGACCCCACTTTGTATTTTATTCACTACTTCAACTAGATGGAGCCCTAAGAAAGTGAGTTCAGGTGAAACATCTAAATAAATCCATTTTCTTTCCTCCATTTATATAAATAACCTTGAAATACGTCAGCATGGGATAACTCTGGATCCAGCTGTGACTCACCTCCATGCAAAACGTGCAGATATTCAAATACTTGCAAAGTAGCGATAGATCATTAATCATTTGAATACATTTTTTTTTAAGTTTAAAGTACTTAATGCCAAAAAAGGACCTAAATAATGTTTGCTTTTACATGTTGCAAGCCATTACTTATTAACGTCAGACGTAAGGTGGCACTTCATCACATAACCAAGTACCTACATTGGCAGAAAATATCTGTTCAACACTCATACTCTCAGTTTGTTCCAGAACAGGTTTTCGATATTAGAAAAGTTAGCACAACTAAACACAAAAAGCAGGTTTTAGCTTTTCAAACCAACCTGACTCTATTTTCATAAGTAAATGTCTCTTTTGTGAAATCATTCATTGGCCAGATGAGCTCAATTTTTCCACATCCAGGCCTAGAATCAAGAAATGACCCAACAGAACCTGTCTGACAGCATGAAGTAGGATAAAGGTTTTCAAAAAAAACTAACAAAAGGCATTTAAAAATGATGGGGAAGTCATTTCTAAGGTATGAGACTCTAATGATAGACAAATTGATGGGGAATCTTCCTACGACTGCTTCAATGACCCAAACAGGAGACGGCAAAAAACCCAGAGCAGCATCTAAAGAACTGAATTCATCACTTTCCTCTGTTACATTCAGTGTTAAAGTCTCAACAATAAGAAATAATCTAAACTGGTGTTAAAGAGTTCAAATGAGAAAAGAACACAAAGGCTTTTTTCTCACACTTCTGGAAATGCGTCTTTATGATAAACATGATTTCTCTGGGCTGAAGCGATAAAAGTGTGACTTTCTGGACGGTTTGTGTCTCGTTTCATCTTTTACCAAACTAACAACGCATCTCAGAAAAACAACATCGCAGCAAAGGTAAGGCATGGTGGTAGCACTGCGACTTGATGGACCCGCAGATCCTGCAGGAGAACGTCGTCAGCTATAACCTTGAGCTTATTTAAACTATGCATCCAGACAACGACTTAGAGGAAACCTGCAAGGACCTAAACATGACCGAGATGCTCCAGTGTGAGCAGAGCGTCTAGTTTCATGTGTAAATAGTATCGATCTCTGTAGCATACTTGATATGGTTTCACTGTTCTCTTTTAGCAATTCTTTTTATAGAATTAATCTTTTTTTATTTATTTAACCCTTTCATACAACACAGTTACTGCATTGGACAGATATCTAAAAGTCATTTTGTTGTGTTTCTTGTGGATTTTTATGCTTTAAATGCATCATACAACACACTATTTACTACTGGCTATACACTGCAAACATTTTTGTTAAATCCTATTTGGCAGAGGCGAAGAGGCAACTCATGCATATCCAGTCCCTCCTTCTACTGTAGAGGACATCAAATAACCCTTAAACAGTAAAACTACTGGTGATTTTTCCTAAAAACAACTTTGTATTTGAAGAAAATTACCACTTATCACCTAGAAAATAAATCCTAGAATGCCTTAAGAAAATAAAAAAAAACTAAAAATAAATCCTGACATAAATGATCAAAATTCGTGCATGAAAGGGTGATGCTGCTGTCATTTCTTTTATAGCATTATTGATTTAATTAGGCTTATGACTCTCCAAGTCTGCATTTCTGCATGAAACTCCCCTGCTGCTGAAGCGACTGTGTTTCAGCAAGACATTAAATACAAGCAAAATAAATTGTCACTTCTGTGACGTCCAGTCATTTGACTCGTTCCTTTCTTCATCAGCCTCTCCCATCCTCGCTCCTTGTCCTTTTCATCTCCCCTCCTTCCTTCTTTCCTCTCTCTCTCTCTCTCTCTTTTTTTGTCTGCAGAGATTGGCTCCTCGGTCCGGCTCCCGGTGCAGAAACTTTAGCAAACAGTGTAGCTCTCCATTGTGTGGGATGAAAAAAGGGGCCAAGCTGTGAAGTTTCTGTCAGGCCCCGCTTGATAAATGAGCAGACAGGGAGGCAGCCCGGGCCCTCTCTCGTTTTTTTGTCCCGAATCAATGAAGCCTTCCTAAAGGACACCCCACACTGCTCCAGCCACTGATCTAACATTCCGCAACATCTCACCCTTCCAAATTTCCTTTAATTACACATTAATCCAGGCCCCTTCTCTTTTTCAATATCTTCCGACAGGAGCTGGCGGAGGGGCGGGGTGGGGTGGGGGACTGGGGCCGGAGCCCGGGGTACAAGGGGCGGCTGGGGGGCAGGAAGGCTGAGGAACTTGTTGGGGTTGTGGGAACAGACGAAAGCACATCTCCTTTGGCTCTAGATTAAATGTTCGCACTGAGCTGCAGTCGAAGTCGCTTCAGGAGCTGCAGCCCAAAACTGAGCCGTGCAGGAAAAACTGCACTCAAGAAAGAGTAGCGCTACTTTAGCACATTTTGACTAAAAAGTATCTAAAAAGGCAACTCAAGTGCAGAGTAACTAATCAAAATATCAGTCATTTAATATTTAAAAATTACATCATCAGATGGACTGAAATGTGAAGTTATGTGTAAATGATGGTGTTCTTTTAATGACTAAATGAAAACAATTCATATAAATAACATGACTGCAAAATCAGGCAAAAGAAAGTTTATTTTTAATCAATATCTTTCAATAAGCGATTTTTGTTGTTGTTGTTTAAAACAAGCTGGTTCTTCAGTCAGTGAAGTTACTCACAGAGGGGAAAGCATCCAGAAATCTTACTTAAGAGTAGTAATACTTTATGATAAAATTACTGGAGTAAAAAGTAAAAAGTAGAACGTAGTAAAAATACTCCAACCAAAATGTTCAGTAAATGTAACAGAACAAATGTAACTCTGGACCATGACTGAGATTACAGCCTTTATTTGACCTCACACACAACCTGTGAAGTCACTTTAGGAGTTTCCATTAAAATACCTCAGGACCATGAATTTAGCGTGCTGCAGCGTGATGGGAAGCACTGGGAATGGTGGTAAAATCCAGAGCTCACCTTTCCAAAGCTCGCCGCGTTCACAGGCTGCGTGTCGTGCTTCTCGCTGAAGTCCAGGTAGTGCATGTACAGCGCACTTCTGGGGATGCACACACCTTCTGCTATCTCGTAGTTTTCCTCTAACCTGTGACACAACACATATGAGGAGGCTGCAAAATATGTGCAGGCAAAATATGTGCTGGAGATTTTTTACTGCAATGTGTGAGATTCGACACTGGAAAATTATGTGGGGAGAAAATGCCAATAAGAGTAACCTAATGGAGGATTTGGTTTAAAAGTCTTTTTATCGGCTTGCACCTGCTTCATCAGAACAGCAGTTTTACTCATTCAGTCGTTATAAAGTAAAATAATGGATTTGAAGCAGCAGCTGCATGTTTTTAACTTTTGTCAACATTCAGAAGAATCTTCGCTATTATTATTATTAGCCAGTTTTCAGAGTTTTGTCTGCATTAAGCCGTTCAGAACCACAGTAAATTGTTTGGATGTGCATTATTTTATAGCTCATTAAAAACTTTGTGCAAAGCAAACTAAAACAGCCTTTCAAAATAAAATACTTCTTATGCTTATTTATAGGATAGCTAGCTAAAATTACACCTGTTTGATTTCAGGACAAGTGTGGATGTCAATGTAATTCATGGTCTATTTTTGTTGCTATGACTACAATCACTGGCATTAAGCATAATTTCCCTTCTCTCCTCATTACTCTCAGTCTGATTTAAGTCAAATTAATCTAAATCAGGTGTGCAGCGAGAATCCATCCAAATGTATTTGATATGCAGAGCAGGAATTGGTGTTAAAAAAAATAAACAGAAATTAACCCTAACCATAATAGGGTTAGGGTTAGGGTTAACCCTAACCCTAGCACTGGGTTACAATTTTGTTATCTCAAATGTTGATGAAGTTTGTAACTTGTTAAATTTTACAGAGATACTGTGCAAAGCTCCAATTATCTGCTTGAATGCAAAGCAAGTTTTTTCCCTCCTCCTAAATTGTCGAAGTTCTCTTCATTACAAAAAGAATAGAAAAATGTATCTAATACTGAACACCATGTGCACTGCTAAGAATTTAATAGTAAAAATACAAAATAAAATAAGCAGAGACTTTCCCTGCAGTTTCTATATTTTTGTAGGTGGATGATGTATTTGTTAAAATTAATATTTTATGAATAAACACTTTACATTTCTATTAACATTGCACATTAACATTGTCTGCAATTTTGCACATTTGCTTGCTAACATTTCTGTGATCATCTTGACGCATCATGTTCAGTCATTGTGAAAAGAAAGTAGATGCCTTTTCGTCACATTCCGTTTAAATGTTTAAAATCAAATCCATGTGATCTGTAGTGTTTTGTTTATATACAGGAAGGTTAAGGTTTTAGTCATTTCAGAACGAGATCGCTAATTTGCTAAAAGTAAAACCCATCACTGCCATGACTGTGAAAGTACAGGATTCCTGCAGTATTTTTATGTGAAGAAGTTTATAAATTTGTTAAATGTTAAAGACTTTTATTCATCACTTAATTTCCACTTAGTGTTAACACAAACTCTCGACAGACTCGTTGTCATTAATCTTTTTTATTCACACAACAAAAATGAACTAAACTGAAAGCTAAATAAAAGTCAACAGGAAATGATTTAGTCTAAAACTGAAAAGTGACAGACGGTAACCAGCTGGTTCCCTTGAAATGCATCTCCAGGTCTGAGTTTTTATTTACAGTAACGCTCTGTGCTTTTATTTGTTTTGTACTTTTTGCTTTTGTTAGCTAGAAAAATAGATGAGTTTCACAAAAGAATAACTTTCTTTTGTGTTTGATGTCTTTAATCAGGACATCAACCCATAAAATAATTGTTTCTTTTTTTTCTGACCATTGAAGAAGTTGATACAAACCCACAGCAGATTTAGCTTCACACTTATTTTTATTCAACCAAGTAGGAGTTAGAATAGGCCCTTATTACAAGATAATAAAATATTTTATTATTATTGTTAATCTAACATTTTTTACATATTGTTTTTGACACTTAAATAACTTTTTGTGTTAACCTTTATATTTGCTGCTGCTGATAATAAAGACTGTTTCTATTTGTACTTTTATTTCTAAGTCAATAAAAGGAGAATATCAATTTTACTTTATATTACGATTTTATAAGGAAAATTGCATGTTGAGAATTATTCCTAGCTTCATAATAAATACAAGAATCCTTACTGGAATTACAGAAATCAAACCTCTTTTATCTTTTTTGAAATTGCTGATCAGTTTTTTAAAAAATGTTTTCACTGGTTTGTTGATAATTTATCTTTGGAGCTGGAAAAGTTGGAGGGCCTCTTTGACATCACTCTAATTTTAACTCCCTTCACAGATTTCCTACAAGATTCATATCAAATAATAAAATTAATAATTTTTGAAATAATACTTTGGTAAAACAAACCGGCCTGGAGTTCCAATCATTTCAATGAACGATAAAAAAGTGTTGATAGGAAAGCAGAGCTTCCCAATCACTTTCTGACTATCTAAATAAAAGGGAACCATGCTTGTTAGAGCAATTTATGCTTAGAAACGAATAAGTTGGATATTAGGAATAAAGTCTGTAAACACAAACACTTTCAGCAGCTGACAAAACTAATTTCATATGTCTTCATATTTACAGCACATTGGAAAAAAAGCATTACAACTTTGGAAAAGGTTTGCATAAATTAAACTAGTTCACGGCTACATACTTTATACTAATTGGTCAAAAAGACTAGCAACAACAACAGTAGTGGCACAACTTTTGGGACATTTTTTTAACCAAAGGAAAACCATCAAACATGCAGAAAACCCAACTTCTCAAAAATATGAAACTGTCATGTAAAGATAAAACCGAAGAAGAAAAAATACCTTCAAACTCAGGAAGACTGAAAGATAAAATCTGGTTTTTGTTTAAACATAAAAGTTTAAGATCTGATGGAAATTGAAAAAATAATCTGGTAACCTGAGTGAGTTTTTAATGTGCACCAACTAAAATTCACACACATCTGATTTAAGACTGATATGAAGGGAATCTGACAGGTTGAAAAAAATATGAGGGTTAAAAATGTTTTATTCGTTAAGAATAAAAAAGGTCAAAACTTCATATTCAACACAGACATCCTGTGCTTGCATATTAATTGTTCCTCCCTATTAATTTTATTATATTATGAGTTTTACATGATCTTCTTCCTTTGTTATTATTATTATTATTTTTTAGTTTTAAAAGAACAATATTTGATTTTGGTGACTCACCATTCCAGAGTAGCTGGTGTCGAATGTGGTTTAGTTGCTCTGTTATTCTCCTTTTCTTCATCTGCAGCAGTCAACAAGCATCAGAGTAAATCATGTCATTACAGAAAACACCCTGATTCTGTGCAGGTAATGTGACCAAACCGCAGCAGGTGAAGGCAGTGAAAGAGTCAGAAACAAACAAACAAACGTCTGGAGGTTTTCTGCTTACGTTCGTCGTTGGACATGTTCCCCAGAGACGTATGGCTGGAGTATCGTTTGCTCTCGCTCTCATTGAGGCACCTTTCGATCCAGCTCTCTACGAAGATAAAAAAAAACAATATTTATTCTCTAAAAGTTCTTTTATTTCTTTAAGACACGATGTAGGTAAGCCAAAGGGCTAGTTTGTTTTATTTCTCTAGACCTTCTCGGCACTGAAGGAGCGTCGTCCAGCAGCGGAACAGAGCAAAAGCTGTATTTACATAAACACGGTGCAGGACACTTAAAAACGTCACTAATGTGACAAGGCCGAGGCCACAACAAGCGATTGTGTGGGGCGGCAGCGCAGCCGTGGGTCCTGTTTGAGATGTTTTCAGCAAGACGGCAGGAATCCAGCATTGTTCTCCAGGGACGACAAGATGAACACACAGAAGCTTAAAAAAAAAAAAAAAAAAAAAAAAAAAAAAAAAAAAAAAAAAAAAAATAAAAAAAATACCGGGGGCCCATTTTTTCAACCGATGGGGGGCAATAGGGCCAATTGTGAAAATTTGTTTTGT
>CAEGAF010083008.1:0-18056 GCA_903067075.1 Micropoecilia bifurca | reverse complement strand
CAGGAACGGCCCACAGCTAGAGGACCGAACTGACGTTTCCTTCTGTGCATCCCGTTCTGTTTAGGATTCTGCTCATGTTATTAAAGGTTTTAACCACAGTGCAAAGCAGCATCCGTATCCCTGGAGACCAAACATCAAGGGAAACCTGACCGATTCATGTTAACCACTGTAATAGGCTAACATAACACCGCCACTTTCTGGACATAAAATTATCACGTTTTAACGTGATAGGTATCACGTTTTAACGTGTTACGTATCACGTTTTAACCTGATACGTATCACGTTATAACGTGATAGCGCTCGAATTTTTTTTTTCTGCGTGACAGCAATGCGCTTCCGTATCTCAGCATGTAATCAAGTTTTGCAGGAACATTCTAATGACCCATTAAGTGATTCAGTTGAGGTGAACCAGGGAAATATCTAAAACATGCAGAATAGTGGGCTTTGAGGACTGACTTTGGACATCACTAATCTAATCTAATCTAATCTAATCTAATCTAATCTAATCTAATCTAATCTAGGTATTTGTATTCCCCTGTCATCGGTCTAGGTGCAGACATTAGCATAGAACATTGTTTTTTCAAATCAATACCAAACACACCTCACCTGAAGCATTAATCATAAGCATTAGTTCTGATACAACTAAAGCGCTACACAACACACTTTTTAGTGGAGCTACCATGTCTTTAATCAGAGGCTTCTTCAAAGGCACAGTGATACAGACCGCAGTCTGTCTACAATAACTATTTGAAAAATCTGAATTAATGAGTTGAAACAACATATAATTTCACATTGGGATCAATAAAACATTATATAATTTGAATTTAACTGACACTAATACTAAAGTGCTATGCCAATAGTATTTAGCAGAAGCTAATGCACTACACCAACAAAGTATGTATAAGAAGCTAACACTAAAACTCTACATAGTAGTTTAGCAGAAGCTAACACCGTATTACTTAAAATGAGATGCTTTGCCATCGCCAACCACTAGCATGTCATGGGATATGTCAGTCTTCCAAACTGCGTTTTCTTTCAAATACTTTTGGATATATTCTACAAAAAAATTCAGCAAATAAGTAAATTTTTTGCGAATAATTTTAAGTCATGTTCCACATAAATTTCTGACTCTGTGAAACCAAACAGAACTAGTCGAGGGTCCACTCGGTTTAATTAGACTTCTGGGTTTGGTGAAGGAGTAGTTAGATCCTGAATCACATGTCTGACCTAAAGCCTTATTGTTAATTGTTAAGCTGTTAGAAACATGTCTACCCAGCTCATTTCCCTTTTGCTTTTAAACCCTTTGTGTTCTGAGGAGGTGGACCTGAATCCTCTTTATCCATCTCATCAGGATGCCGTAGTGTGCAGTAAGATCAGTTTACTGGGTGAATCCATGCCTCACCATCCGCCTCTAATTCTGTTTGGTGTGGGATTATGTGTGGATAATTCTGGCCACTATCTGGAGTGGTAACTGTCTGTACCTGCTCTGATCCTCCCATGCAGGCTTCTGGAACATTTATAACAAATTTATCAGTCTTGCCTGGCCTCAGAATAAATTCATAAACATAAAAACAGTTTAGAATCGATTGCATTTCTTCTGTGACTGGAGGAAAAAGGAACATCTTTGCATATGTGAGGTTTCGGAGAGGCTGCACCTCAACAGTATGAATTTCAAAGGCAGATCAGGCAGAGGTTCAAATCGACAGAGACGACGCCCAAACAAAGACAGGTGCAGTTTACAGATTCATGGTGCGTTTCGTTCCTCAAACACACCCCGGAGTGCATGAATGGCTGTGCTGCTCCCAGACTGAAAGACAGGTTTAGCTGACCTGGGGTATGATAAGACAGGGCTGCAAGAACCAGGAGAGTTTTTCTTTTTTTAAAGAAAAATAGTTTTTCTCCAGGACTTGCAGCTGGAGTCAAGGCCTGCTGTGTGAATACAAACCATCCATTTAGCCTCCAGTCTCTTTACAGCAGCTAGGCTCTCCTCAGGTTCTCCTAGCTGCTGCTGAAGTCACCAGGTCTGACCAGGCCCAGGCCCAGAACCGGCT
This sequence comes from Micropoecilia bifurca, assembly GCA_903067075.1. Lineage (NCBI taxonomy): Eukaryota > Metazoa > Chordata > Actinopteri > Cyprinodontiformes > Poeciliidae > Micropoecilia > Micropoecilia bifurca. The sequence goes on along the minus strand of CAEGAF010083008.1, from coordinate 16,005 downwards.
CCGACCAGCCACACCATGCAGGGACACATCTGGAACATCTGTGTTGGTTATAATGATCAGATCGTCTCCATAGGAAGAGACTGGTTGGTGTTTGAAGCCACTGGTCAGTTAGCCGTCTTCTCACTTCAATTTATGAAATTCAATTAAACTATTCAACATTGTTTATTAATCCTAACGGGTAATGAAGAGGATGTTCAGGGTTGTTCAGTATTTTCCCTCTTTTCACCATCTCCAGAGGTTCCACAGTAACAGCAAAAGGCAAACTTATTGAAGAACAAGAGTCCCTGACTGAGGTGGAAGATGCAGCATATAGATTAATAATTATTATCATAGAAATATGAAAACATGAAGTAGCGCAGAACTGGGAAGTAAAAGACTTAACTTTCAAGGATTCTTGCTTGTGTTCATTAAAAAAAATTGAGATAGAAGAAAAGAAAGTACATTTAAGAATGAAGAATGACAAGATCCGATAAATGAAAACAAGACAGGTTCCACAACAATAAATGAAAGGATGAAAGGACACTAGACAGGAAGGAAAGGAAAGAAGGTCACAAGGAAGTAAGCAATGAAGGAATGACTTGTGTAACAAAAGAAGAAAAGACACCAGAAGGAAGGTAATAAAAAAGGACATGGGGAAATGAGGGAGAAAAAATGAGGGAGGAAGGAAAAAAGAACAAAAGGAAGGAGGAGCAGAGTTAAGTCAGTAGAGAAAATACATTTTGAGGGACACAAAGAAGGAGGGAACAAATCAAAAGAAAGGATAAAGAGAAGGATAGAAAGAAGAAAGGACATGACGGACAGAAGAGTAAAGAGATGATAGTAGAGAGAGATAATAATGAATAAAGTCTTTTTAGTTATACACTTGTTTTTTTCCCTCAAACTTATGCTGAAACACAAGACAGAAATCGATGAAGGAACCATGGAATACATGGTCTGACATTTTAGTTGCAAACAAAAATCTGAAAGGTGTGGCTTGTTTGTAGTATTCAGTGTTTTAGTAGAACTCACTGCAGTTGCAGTTGCAGATCTTTTCCAGTATTTCTCCACCAGCTCTGCATCATCTAGAGACTGAAGGTGTTTGTCTGCCAAGCAGCTGCTGCTCAGACTCCCTGTGTGCTCCGCTGGATTCCCCACATCAAACTAACCGAGCCGTGTTTACTTTCAGGGTAGAACAAAAGTCAGTGTTCTAAAACGAGGCTTGGTCAGGATTCCTGTGGACTGTCAGACTGACAGCTGATGGAGGCTGAGTGGATGGAGGTGGAGGAAGTTCTACATCCGACCGTCTGAGGCTGATAACTGTGCGTCTGCTCTCAGGCTCACACTGGTGCCAACGTACATTTAATAAGACATAACTGGTGGATTATACAGCAGGTTGTTACTGAATGAGGAAAATATCACTACGCTTTGTGTATAAAACCCAAAATGTTCTAGTTTCTAAACTATTTTGTCTTATTATTCAGTATTGCGCTCTAACCTGAGCTTTTATCGAGTTGTTGATAGTAGGAAATGGAATATTTATCTGCACATACATAAAACAGAAATGTGTTCCTTCATATTCAGACAGATTAAATTGATGGACTTGTAACCACGTGGTTTCATGTTTTTTATCTATTGCTTAATCGCTGTGTGAGACAACAAGAGCAATCTCAGTGTGAGATGAGTCCAACTGAACCTCCGTCTGATGCTTCATAAGTCACAGCTAATGATTTGTTTTATGAACACATGAATCGGTTTCTCTGATGCATGTTGATTTAATTTTTCAATTTAGACCCCTGTTTTCCTTAGAGTCTAATCCTTTAGATCTTGATTCTGTTTTATTCTATTTCCAATGATTCATCCATGTAAACAATCAAACAACAAATGCTGACTGTGAGAGAATGAATCGTGCTGCTTGTTCTTTGATACAGGTAATGATTTTTAATCCAGCAGTAAATAAAGGAATTACAGGATTATCCCCATTTCCAGATCAAAACAAACATTCATTAGATTTAACTAAGCTCAAAAGATAAACATGCTGCTATTTGATGCACTTAATGACCAATGCAAACAAAAAAATTATGTTCTGATTTTTGTTTTCGTTCTCCTTATCACAAAACAAATCTGATCAGAGAATCAGGGGATTTCATTTATTGACCCATCGATTGTGAATGAATCTATAGATGGTAAAGATGAAGAAGCGATAAGGTCAATGTTTGTTAGACGCTCATATATAGCAAACAGTGGGTACTTCTTTCTTTCTTTTCACATATGTTAAGTCTGTAGCATTATAATCCTTTATAAAGTGTCTATTCATTTTGATCGAAACAGCATTGATAGTTAACTCCTATTCTGGAATGAAAGGTGAAATGAAGGGCTTTGCAGAACACATATAACTTAAACCAGTCAGAAAACAAGGACGTGAATGTTTGTAAAGGTTTCTGTGGTGTTTCCTTTAAGTTCTGGTTGTGCTTTTTAAAAGCCATGCAGCACATCATCACCATTCTAAAAAAATTTTGATGATGAAAAAATGATTTTGGCAAAAAAAACCAAACAAACATATAATTATCTTTTCTTCTGCATAGTTGGTCACTGAAAACCCAGAAATTCTTCGCATTACAGAGTGAAACAACTCCAGCATGTCTGGAAGCTCCTGTTTGGCATCATCTTGCATTGATTTGGTGTGGCATGCTTTGCACTGTTTCTTTTTTAACCCTTAATTTTCTGTTGTGGTACTTCAAGCAAACTGAGGACATGCGACTGCTCTTCTGGAAGCAGGTGTTGATCAACCTACAGCTGTTCAAATCATTACACAGTTTAGTCAAATAACTAGCTTAGCTTTTGTACATCAAAGTTGAAACAAAAACAAAATACTTGGTCAAATACGTTTTTGACTTCACTATTACTAAGTTCATCCCTTGGCTTGCATAAAAGCAAATATTAACTTTTATTGTTATTATTCTCCATTTTCTAAGACAATGGTAAATGGAGAACGTTCCATATAACAAACACTTGCAAAGTTAATTCCAGTGGACATTTCTTCTTCCTCAGTGTGTGTGAAGAACATGGCTGCCTGTTTAGGTGCCAGGAGTGTGACAGGACCAGATCCATCAGTTGGTTCTCCTACACCTCAGAGAAACTGCAGCCTGCTTTTAATCCAAGTTCCAACAACTACAAACACTAAATGCTTTCTTGTGAAATGGAAAGAAAAGTGTGCTGTGAAATTATGTTTTTAAAGATATACTGCTATAGCTTTCCTCAAGTTTCATGCTTTTACTTTTCTCTGGGCAGAACAAAAATTGTACTTTAAATATTTATTTTTGATCAATATTTATTTAAATAGATGTTTGATGAAAATGTCTCTGTTCTAATATACTGGGAAAATAAATGTAACTTCTATACACGCTGCATTATAGGTGTTCTGTATCCGGTGGAAGACAAAGAAATTAACTTGGTGGTCATAAAGAAACTTTTTCTCAGTTGGGGAACAATAAAGATTCATAAAGGACATTTTTGTTGAATGGAATCAACACTGGTAGAGCAAAAGTAGTGGTAGTTTTTTTTCTTACCTCATAAACTCTGGCTTTATTGTGTGACAGGAACTGGATGTGAGGTTGTTGTTTTTTTTGTTTTTTTCAATACTGATTACATTATGGCACCATAAAATCTGTTGTAGAAAAACATTTCTAAAGTTTCACGAGCTATCTCCTGAGTTATCTCATGGGTCACCGCTATATCTGCAATCTGTGCCTCTTTCCACCTCTGTTCCTCTAAAGATACTCTGTTGTTGGGAGGCTGAGCTGCGTCCTTTCCTGTATGTCGGAGCAAGGAGACGGTGCAGGAAGGAAGTGAAGGAGCCACGTCTTGTGCAATAAGGACATACTGAGGCTCTGGGGAAATATCCTGATTGGTTTTCTTTTTGCATACAAAACAAGATTCTCATTTAGTCCGTCCTAAAGAACCTGACAGCTCTGGATATTGGCCAGATCTCTGAATGCAGATAGAGGAGAGTTAATGCTCCAGTAAAGTAAGCAGTCAATTCCTCGTCAGCAACAGCAGAAAAGTAGAGTTAATAGTGGTTAGCTAGGTTAGTGACTCGTTTAAAACCATATACAGTTTAGGGACAATTACACAACAAATAAACCAACAAGTTATTTCTAATTATCCCCCCAGTCCTTTTACCTTCCTGTTGCTTCATTGTTTAGTGCTGAGTGTTTTTCGACATGACAATTGAAAGGAAATTCTACTCATGAATTGAGTTGTTCTTTGAATCCATTTATATTAGGTTTCTGTTTGTATGTATGTATTGCAACTCGGCTATGTGGCACTTTCAATGCCTACAACTAGGTCTAGTCCTCGAAGGGAAAAAAATGCACATTGGTTGATTTAAAGCAACTGTTCACAAACAAACAGGAGCGACATCTAATGTCGGCATAGAGATCTGCACTCAGTTCAAGTTCCCTAAATAGAAAAAGGTCCATACCTCTGAGGAATCTTCCAGCGCACCACTGCTGAGTTATTGCTTGTACACTTAGTTGATGCATAGGATTGCATAACCTACATTGAAATTACAGAAAATCCTGCTCATTGCTAAATGTCGCTTAGTAAAAATGGTGACCTAAATTAAAAAAAGATGAGCTGCAGCAGCACTGAATGCATCGACAAGGAGTTCCAAACAAGAGCAGAAACTCTCCCGGTTTTGTTTGCTTTGCAGTAGGAACAGGTTGGTACAGGATTCTAGTGATAAGAAGGGTTAAGTAAAAATACCACAGTATAAAAATAACTACAGAGTTTAGTTTAAGATTTACCAAAGTTAATGATTTCTTACTTGACTCTTCTGTTTTCATTAGGATTTTATACATACAGTGATGAGATACATAAATAACACTTTGAGTGAAAATAGCAACTACATTTAGCAGTACCGAAGTAATTACGAGTCCTGCTCAAATTGTTATATTTTTTCTGCTGTTCTGCTTTTCCTGATGTTAGCTAGCTAATTAGCTGGCTTAGCTTATCCTATCACAAGACTCCAGCTATTTTTTGTTAATTTGTTTTTTAAGCCATTGCAGACAATCATGTATTTCAGCCTGTTGTTGCATTTTACATGTACAAAATATTAGAGATGTTATAACACAGCTAACAGCTAGTGTGTTACTACTGAAAATCACAACTGTTTTGGCTTGTTAGCACAGAATGTTAATGCTATAGCTTTCACCATGACTCAAAATTTCAGTGACTTTTTTCTTTTGTGACTCTAAAATAACGCAACACTGTATTTTAAACTGTATTACATGCCAGTCCAGTACTGTTGTGGTAAGAACATTATTTTCAACATTTTCAGAGACAATGTATTTAAAAAGCCCCAAATGTCCTCCTTTTCTCTCTTTACCCTTTAAATAAATGTGTTTTCACATATAGCCTATTCATGAGAATCTGCAGTGCCAACATCCATCACAGCTGTGCTCAGGCTCACTAGACATTCATAGCAGCCAATATATTTACAGACAGCTTCGCCGTAATCCACCGTATTCTTTGGGTTGTATCAGCAGTTGATAATGACCAGCGATGGGACTGAACAGGACTCACACACGCCTCATGGGACAGGAAATTAAACCTGGATTAGGGAGGTGGTTTATTCTTGCTGTTTGATAGCGGTGACAGATTATAATACATGGGTAATGATGAAGGTGTTAGGGTTGCCTATGACTGCAGCACTATAGAAATCAGCTTATATACCCAAACATTCCTCTGCATGCATAAGCTGTGGTTTGTATTTTACTGCTGATATGGGAGTGAAAATTACTTTGAAAATAGATCTACGGTTGGCGTGGTTGTTTGACGCATCTATTTATTCCACTGTGTGTCAGCGCCTAACATTAACATTTCTTTTCAACCGCCACCCGAGCCATCTATCTTATTCTTATCATTTTTTACTGTAATTTAAAAGACGATGATGTTTGTTTTTTTTAAACAGGTTTTCTATCCTACTCATGGAAAAACAAGGAGTACACAATATCACCTTGTTCTCTTAGATTTGACAATGACTCCTCTTCCATCTGAAACATCATATGACATTTGCTCTTATCGTACACAGGGGTGGATGATTCAGTGACACAGATACATTGCCACCAATAGTAAACTGTCTTTATTGCTTTTGGGGTCGGTGAGGTGGGGGCTGGATGGGCCGGGACTCTAGTGCCTTTTTCTAACGGCAGCCACAGATAATTCAATCAGTGAAACCTCTGCTGTCACTGATCCTCCTGACCCCTCTGTTCCACTGTCACTAAAAAGGAAACTGAATCCATTTGGCGCTCCAACTAGAATTGTCACGCAGAGAGAAAGACTTTTCAAATTGAATCAGACAGTTTTTTAAGATGTCTGCACTTCAAAATAGGACTTTGATGGTGAAAACGCGAGCTGCCCTGTTCTATTGCTAAGTCTCCAGTCTGAGAGGCCTGGTTGTCGTTTCCCTAATTGCAATTTAAGTATATTTCTAATTTAATAATCTAGTTTTAAAGCATTTTATACCATCAGATATTATAATCAAAAGCTAACAGTTTTTTTTTTTGTTTTTTTACTGTACTCTTGTATATCAAATTTGATTAGATAGAATTCGAATGCCAACATTTTCTGTTTTTTATTTCCCTTGCTGTCTGTGAGGTTTGAATGGATACAAGAATGACAACACAAACAATCTGCCTTTCTTAAAATGCCTCAGCTGTGATTACATATTGATTGCTCCCAGATTCCTTTATGTGTTTGTATGAGTTGAATGCTAGAAGACGTACTTGAGGGATTTCCTGAGGTATCCTAAAATGATGTCTATTGTGAGAGAAAAAAACCTACGACATCAAGCTGTTCCCTTGATGCTCTGATCGGTCAGTAATGTGGTTTGGGTTAGGTTGGCATGTTTTATGATAGCTCTTCAGCTTTGACAGGTTGGCGAGTTAGATCAGAAAGAACTCAGGATGTTCTATAATTTCAAGACAGGTTTTCCACACAGGCAGAGAAATACATTACAAATCAGTTTAGAAAGTTTGTTTCGATTACAGTTCAGACAGATTATTAACATGATGGAGGTTCCAACCGGGCCATCTATCTGGACTAAATAATGCCCATATTTGATGTTAAAAAGGCAGTATTCCAACATTAAATCTTTGAACGTGCAAATCTATTCACACTTCACCTGACACTGTCAGAAGATGAAATGTAAAATTCATTAAGTCAGTTTGGGTTATTCTATTCCATCTTGTATATGTGTGGACGTCAAATGTTCATATTTTGATTTGCTTCTTTTAATCTTTCACCTTTTAAGTGAATTTTCACATATTTTCCAAATATGTCAACATCAGCTATTATATATCTTTAAAAAAGATTGCTTGGTGTTCTGTGGCACACTTATATAAATAGTATCTTATTTTCTGCAGTTAACACCTATAACCCTAACTTGAACAATCTTAGGTTGAATACAGAAATGTTAATGTGGGTTCACATACTTTTAAACAATTCTCAATTTTGTCTCTTCATTTGAAAGATTATTTGTACTCCCTAATAATCAATGGGAAAGTCATTTTTGGTAGAGATGTTTGATTATGGCTGCACAGAGGCACAGTTAGCACAGCTTTCAGCAAGCTGTACCAACACCGTCTTGCCTTGCTGCAAGAAGATTCTGGCTTCGATTCCCGGGGTCTTTCTACATGGAGTTTGCATGTTCTCCATGTGCATGTGTGGGTTCTCTCTGGGTACTCCGGTTTCCTCCCACAGTTCAAAAACATGACTGTGAGGTTAATTGGTTTCTCTAAATATTCCTTAAATTTTCTCTGTGTTGCCCTGTGACAGACTGGTGACCTGTCCAGGGTGACCCTGCCTCTCGCCCAAAACATTCACTGGAGATAGACACTCGCACTCCCTCCCAACCCCACTAGGGATAAGGGTGTACAGAAAATGGATGGATGTTTGATTATGCTTATTTTAGTATTAATCTGATACCGATAAATACAGGGCCCGTTATTGCCATTACCTCTACAAGTACCAATACAGATACTAATACTGACCCTGATACTTTTGTGGTTTTTCCATTGAATTATTTTGTTAAAACCTAGGAAAGAATTGGCCAAAGTTTATAGTACAAAATACTAAGAACATTATACTAACATGATACACAGAAACAACAGAAAAATGAAATAAGTTGTGTGCATTTTTATTTTAAATAAAAAAATTATAATTTGATGGAAAATGTATTCAAAATATTTTTGAGGAAGAGATCAGATGCAAAAATTAAACAATTGCAAGAAGAAATACAGAACTAAAGTATCAATCTGATACTTATACTTACTTGGTAGTGATGTTGTCAGTATTTGGGATCGAGCCCACCTCTACCCACCTGTATTTTTGGCATTACAGAGGATCCCTGCCGACTCAGTATTCACAGATTTTTATGCAGATTACTTCAAATTATTTAAGCAAAATGTTCCTGTTCCATGATTTGATTTCAAAGAGTATATATAAAATACTGGCAACATCTGCAGTTGTATGTGATGCACTACTGGCATCCAATCCAGGAGGCTGGTAGTGCCAAGAAAAATTTTCCTGTATGTATTAATGCGTACTGTGGTATTTTTGGAGTTTAAACTATTATAATGGACAGTTATAAGCATTTATATTGAACATAATCTAATCTTAAACAAAATGTAGCTTTTTTTGTTGATAAAGCCAAATACGTTTGATCATAACAGATTTGTAAAAGCAATGAAGAGGGTGAAACATCCCAGAATACATCTTATAGGTCCTGTAAACCATGTTTTACAGAACTAAATGTAAACTCTGCCACACTTACTCAACATATAAAAATTGTGACAAACTGCTCAGGAGATTTTATTTTAAATTACACATTTTGACTTTCATTTCAATTTTTGTTCTTAACCTAAATTGTTATTGTTTTTTTGTAAGCATATCAACACCAGCATAATTATAAAAATATGCATAACTGAAGTTGTGTAGTCCCCAGTAAAAAGAAGAATTGATTTGCAAATAATGCAGCAGTTATGCTGATTTTTGAGAAAAAGCTACACCTGTGCTTTTAGTTTTTTTTCTGGAGATCGCTGGTGTCTTATTACAAGAGGAGCAATCGAGGAAGATTTGTTTCAGCTTACAGGCCTCATGGCCCATAATAGTCTCCCAGAGGAGTTTAGATCTAGTGTAGTGGACTTTTATTGGCCATTACAATAAATTTCTCTAAAGCCTTAGAGTCTCTTTACTCACCCACCTTCAGTTGAATAAAGATAATTATGTGCCAGCCACAGGAATTAAAATATTTTCTGTATTGATTTATATTTAGTTGAAAATATTTGTTATATAGGTTTTGCTCTGTTTGTATTTTGCTAACAAAAGGTTGAAATAGAATGCTTTTATTTTAATGGCAGGAATAGAGGCATAAAACAGACATTAGCAGGAGATTCAATATTAATAGAATGGTATGTAAGAATAAGCTGTTAGTAGAAACATAATAATGTTGAATCTTCATTTCTATACTGTTTCATAACCCTAGAATGAATTTTTTCATGAAAGAAAACAAAGAAATTATTATATCTTCTCACTGAAACAACGTATTTCTTTACACTTTAATGATCAAATTAAATAAGCAGAACAAGTTGTTTGGCTTTGGAAGACAAGATTTGGAAAATTTTTCATGGCTAAACTCACAAATATGGAGCTCCTTATAAATGTTCCTTATAAATGTCCCACAATTTAAAGGATAATAATAACCAGACTTTAAAACAGTACATTTATCACCAAAAAGAATTATTACAAAGAAATAATCCACCACACAGAAATGCTTACTTGTGGACTCATTCAATATATGACTCTGTAAGAAAAACATAATTTATTTCAGTTATCCAGTCCTCTAAGTGAAACATTATATAGATTAATTCCAGTGACTGACATGTTCAAGCCTTTCTTTCTCTTAATTACGACAATTTTCTGCTTACAGCTAATAAAATGGGAACATTACAGCAGGCCAATAAAAAAGCAATTTTATTAGTCATGTAGACTTAATGAGAAGTTTGTTTAAAACATAATTAAAGGTTGTAATTTTCAAAAGATACTGTAATTCGGAGAAGCCTCATCAGAACACAATATTAACTCAATATTATTTTTTGTGCCCAACTGAAATGTATTGACTTAGTTGCTCTAAGAAAGCATTTCTACCTTTTTAAACAAGAATAAATAATCAGTTAAATTCATGTATAATTCACTGTATTCACAAAACTTTAAATGTAATATTTAGTTTGCCCTTTCTGTCATCTTTGATAGTTGTTAAAGTGACAGGTGACAAACATATCGTTCAGAGCTACAATTGTAGGGCAGTGGAAGATTGAATGAGGATTAAATACCACAAGTCAGTAGTGAAAACGTGAAGACAGTTTAAATGCAGAATTTAGTTGCATCGAAACCTAATCAACCACTAGATAAAACATCCACATTTTATTAGTGGTCATGAAAATGTTTGCAGTGAAATGACAATAATGTGACCACATACTGTAGTTCTGCTGGTTGAAGCTGCCAGTTGTATCGATCCACCTGATCAGCTGCCGTTTGCGTCCAGCTGCACATTTATGTAGTTGTCCAGCTGGTGTAGTTGTTGGAATTGATCCCAGTGGTCCATCTGACTGAGACAGGCAGGTCATTGATACACAGTAAAAATGCCGGTGTTGAATTAACACCCAAAAGTGTCCTTATGTGTCCAAGTTAGCTTGTGTTAAACACTTTTGAAAGTGTTAAAAGATTGACACCCACTTTTTGTTAAATTAACATTGGTCTATATACTGAAATGAGTTTAGGAAAAGTTAAACTTTCCATTTCTGTATATTGTTTTGAATATTTTCCACTGGATTTGATTGATATTGACACCTTGTGGGTCAATTATCTACTTTTTTAACACAACATTATGTTTTGTGATCAGCACTACACTGGTGTTACTTTTAATATATTTTAACACCAGCACCGTTGTAAATGTTAATGTGACACTCTGACTTGGACACCTATAGACACTTTTGGGTGTTCATTCAACACTGGCATTTTTACTGTGTACAGCTGGCAGCCTCAATCTAACAAACTCTGAGTTGCATCAGTGATGTTGTTTAGATGAAAAAACAGTGTCTTTTTTTTCAACTTATGTTGTTTTGAGTTGGCAACATTGACCAGCTAAACGAACATTTGGGGAAGACAGAGAAGGTATTTAATATCCAATACTGTAGCATTGTGCAGAAACGACATATAGTGGTGTTTGCGGCGAATACCTGAAAATTGTGAATACTTGAGACTTCCTCTAATAAAGCTTATTAGATGCTTACCGTGATAGTTTAAACACCAAAAATACCTTCTTGTTATTTAATACACACAACCATTGAATCTCCTGAATTGGCTACTTTACAAATGTCAGCCAATAGTGTGTGAAGTACAATCATAACTCTGTGCATAGGTATGTTAGTGTTTCATGCTGCATTTTCTTTTAGGTATTTATGCTATAATATACTCTGTAAAAAAACGCACTGAACTTTAAACAGTTGATGTTTCCAAAGTGACCACTAGATGGCCCTGTTTGTGGCACACCATATTTTTAGGTGATTTGGACAAATCTGAACACGTGCCAAACCCCAACCAAAATAGTCCACCACTGCCAACTTGATAATCTGGTTTGATAACTAGTCTGTTTAAAAACATAAAACAATCTGGTTACTAGCTTTTTTTATTTTATTTTACAAAAGCTATTATTTACCTATTTGGGGTTCACTTTCACTTTAAGTCCTGGATTTGTAAGAACACATTCCGTGTTTCATCCAGAAAACAAGTTGAATGTATGAATAAAAATGCTTGTCAATTATGAGGCTTGCGCTTGTAAAGCCTGCGGGCCGCAGGATGTGCTGTTTTTTTATTACCAAAGGAACTCCATGACAGCCAAACGACAAAACACATGTGAGGACTGCTCTTAAAGTACAACTTCCTCAGGCGTCATCTTCATCAGTCAGATCTACCTGTCACAAGCATTAAGCTCAACAATAGTTGTGATGCTCCAGTGTGTTGAGGAGCTGTTGAGACAAATTAGCTCAGGTGAATTTGACAAGCGTGTCTCCTGCCATAGACAGATCCACAAAGTGGATCAACGGTTAGTCACTCCTATGTAGAACTTATGTTTCTAAATTTCCAAATCAAAGCACAATTGCACACCTTCACAGCAGTCTGGATACAATGTCTTGCAAAAGTATTCTCAACTTCTATTTTTATAGTAGTGCAACACAGTGAAAATATTTCGACCCATCAACTCTGACCGTTGCTATGTCATGTTGGGGCCATTGCTGGCCTTTGCTGAACAATAATGGCTGATGGCCACCTTTAGCCTTGGCAGCTTTGTCTGTTGGCTGTAGTCAGTCGACATCTGTGGGTATTTAGGCAACATGTCATGTGGAATCAGCAGCACAGACAGAAGACTGACTGACTCTTCAGCACTGATATTTAAACTTGGTAAAAGATGAAGGTGGCAATGGATGATGGTTCCTGCCTCCAATTATTATGAGTAGAGGGTGTTTAATGAATCGATACCAGTGGAGATTTGTGCCGTTTGGTTTATCACTCCTTTGCATTGTGGAAGAGGTTTGGCTCAGTCTTCTTAAAAATGCTTTTTCCTTTTTCCAGAGACATTTGTTTCTACACTGCTCTTGAGGTCGTTTACTCTTTTTCTGTGGACCAGAAATACAAATTCCCAATTTCATAACCTGCTAAATTGTTTATTCTTTCTAAGAGTATATCTCAAATATTTGAGAGAAATGCAGCTGAGAAAGCTGAAAAACCAATGCAGTTTGCAAAGCAGCCAATGCAGAAGCTCCACTTAGCAGTGATTGAGTAAACCACCAAGAGTGGAAATAAGGGTGTTAAAGTGGTTTCTACTGAGTCTAACAATGCACATCAAGATATAGTGGGTGTTTGAATTATTAAAACAGGTAATTATAAGTGTTTTAAAGGGGGTCTTAAGTAGTCACAAATTTTAGCAAGTTTTCACAGCAGAGGTCCCAAACCTCCATAAAGGTATGTCCTGTGAACACTGACAACTCTAGAGCCATTATTTAGCAGTACTTGGAAAGGAAAGAGGGAGGAGAGCGAAGGGGAAGACATGCAGAAAATGGCCCCAGAACAGGAAATAAGCCCAGGACAATTACATCAAGGACAGCAGCCTCTGCACACGACGCGCACAACCAACTGAGCCACCCAGCGCTCCAAGAGCTGCTTTTGAGTGATAACAAAAACCAGATGTAGGAAGAGTATGCATAGTCTGAAACATTTATATGATGGGGTTGTATTCATAGTTCTTTGAGACATCTCTTATGAGAATTCTCCACTAATCTGCACTCTTTGATATGGCCCTGGTTGAAATGAAACCTTCTTAAGAGAGTGCTGTCCCTGGAGCTTTCTCACATCAGCATTTTGAAGGTTACCAAACCCCTATACACACACTCTGTCCAGCTGTTATTGGGAAAGAGGTAGAGTAGACCCAGAATAGCTCACCATTACATCAGATTTCAATGAAATTTGCTGTAAAGTGTGAGTCAAGTTCTACAATCTCAAACCCTGGGTTTGGATTCTGCTGCCTTCTTGCTGAAAGGCAGCAGAGCTTTCAGCTGCTCCTGCCTGAAGAGATGGATGTCGCATTAATTTGCTGGATGAAGGACGTCTTTACAGGCAAGAATTTAAAAAGGAATAGTCATTAGTGCCACTTTTTTCGGTTTTACAGTCTTATAATAGCTGCTTTAATAAAATTCTGTAACAAAATTTTATCCCAGTGTGAAAATATTGGCATGCGCTTGAAGAGGACAGTACAGACAGAACAAATGATGAAACTGTCGCATATCATCACCAGATCAACATATCATTCTTTGCTCAGCTCTCTTTGTTGTCGCCACTATTTTTCTAAACCACAGGGGATTATTTAAATCTTACTGCTGCCACAATAGTTTAACAGAGCAAAGTAGTTTTTGTCAGAATGAACAGGCGCAGCCAAAGTCATTTTACCTCAGACACCTGAGAGAAATAAAAGTGCCTGAACACGTTAAAAAAGTGTGATTAAATGAAAACGCTGTCATGGCTGAGGTACAGCTGACAGTGATGGGGAGGATTTTAGCAGCAAAAAGAGTGATGATGGTGCCAGACGGAGTGACACGACGAGGAATGGTAAGTAATGAAGGAAGAAGTATGAAAAATAGAAGAAAGAATTTTTGGCGGATCAAAACACGGCAGGAATCTTTGAGGAAGAAATACCAGCTGGAAATATGAAAGACTCTGATACACACAGCCTGATACTGCAGATATTCAGAACTTGATAATAGAGAATATGTATGTATGACTGCAACAGGAGGAGAGGGAAGTGTGGTGATGGAAATCCACTAGGTCTTTCTATATCCAGGGATATAATAGAGCTGTCACAGTGTTTTGACTTAGGGCATTGATTTTGCCTTTAATTGCTTTAGGCCTCCGCTGGCTGCATAGCAGTCCAAGGATATTAAACACAATGTATTGTTGCACTCAAGCAGTTATGACACTGATTACACTCTGATATGTACTCATGTGTTGTCAGTGCCAATAATCCTTTTATCGATTAGAGCAGCCAACAAACAATTAAAGCGGAACAGCCCAGACAGACCGGCGAGCAGCTTTTCATTCAGCATGGAAACAACTCTGGCCACATTAACGGTGTTTTGATTTCCTGCTCTGAAGTTGGCCATACGTTGAGAATCCCACAACAATTTCTGGAAAATCACAAACAGTTGACCCAGAGATTCTTTTATTTGACCAATATTTTCACTTGTATTTATTTTTGTTTTGTTTTCCTTGTCTTTTTAGAAAGTGCAAATTTTGAAAAAAAAGTTCCCTGGTTAGAAACCACCTTCCTGTTCTGCGTTTTGCTTCGTCCAGAAGGTCTGAACCCTCGACTACTGAGAAATGATTGCTTGCTAGAGTCATTGACTTTAAAGCTTTAAACAGTTGGATGTGGAGAAGATATTGATGGACTCACAAACTTCATAACAGATTATGTCAATTTCTGTGTGGAGAACACCGTACCCAAAGGACTGTTCGGTGTTTCTCCAACAATAAACCCTGGATTAATCCTGATATAAAGGCCCTCTTGAAGGAGAAGAAGAGGACTTTTAGGTCGGGAAACAAAGAGGAGATGAAAGCTGTACAGAGAGAGCTGAGGAGAAAGATCCGAGAGGGCAAGGAGAGCTACAGAGAGAAAATGGAGGTCCAGCTGCAGCAGAATAATGTCAGCGGGGTCTGGAAAAGCCTGAAAGCTATTTCTGGCCACAAGAAGCCTGACTCCCAGGATGGTGGGGACCGGAAGTTGGTGAATGAACTCAATCTATTTTTCAATAGGTTTGATCACTCTACTGCTCCCCCAACTACTCAGGCACCACTGCTGACACCCTCCTGTCTGGCAAGACCATCATGCCTTCCTCTTTCCTCTCCAATACTCACCCCCCTTCCTCGGTACAGTTCTGCCAGCTGTCACCTGCAGATGTTCTCAGATGACTCTGCTATTGTTGGTCTCATCAAGGATGGTGATGATGAGGAGTATAGAGAACTGACTCTATACTCTATACTGACTCAGAACTTTGTGGAATGGTGCCAGAGAAACTGTCTGCAGATCAACACAGGAAAAACAAAAGAACTGGTGGTGGACTTCCGCAGGTCCAAGCACTCTCCTTCTGTGCCTGTGAACATTCAGGGAATGGACATTGAAATCGTGAGGACCTACAAGTACCTGGGTGTTCACCTTAACAACAAGCTGGACTGGACTGACCACACAGCTGCCCTCTACAGCAGACTGCATCTCCTGAGGAGACTCAGGTTGTTCGGTGTGCGGGGGGCTCTTCTCAGGACCTTTTTTGATGCTGTGGTGGCATCAGCCATCTTCTATGGAGTGGTCTGTTGGGGCAGCAGCATCTCCACTGCTGACAGGAAGAGACTGAACAAGATCCT